>CAUYRH010055443.1:0-19465 GCA_963574655.1 Perodicticus potto | reverse complement strand
TGAGAATAAATGTTTAGCTTAACTGGGCATATGTTTTTCAAGTAAAAGTATTAATAGCCCCTGTCTTGTGATACCTCTCAAGTGTAGCCATAAGTTTTTGTTTTTTTTTTTTTCGAGACAGAGCCTCAAGCTGTCACCCTGAAGAGAGTGCCGTGGCATCACAGCTCACAGCAACCTCCAATTCCTGGGCTCAAGCGAGTCTCTTGCCTCCACCTCCCAAGTAGCTGGGATTATAGGCACCCGCCACAACACCCGGCAATTTTTTGGTTGCAGCCATCGTTGTTTGGCGGGCCCGAGCTGGATTTGAATCCGACAGCTCAGGTGTACGTGGCTGGCGCCTTAGCCCACTGAGCCACAGGCGCCGAACCAAGAGTAGCCATAATTTAGGATCTAAAACAATATACTTGGTCAAGGACAAAATTTAAAGAAACACACATGTGGCTCAGTGCCCATAGCTCAGTGATTAGGGCGCCAGCCACATACACCAAGGCTGGAGGGTTTAAACCTGGCCCAGGCCTGCTAAACAACTGCAACAAAATAATAGCCAGACATTGTGGCGAGCGCCTACAGTCCCAGTTACTTTAGAGGCTGAAGCAAAAGAATCGCTTGAACCCAAGAGTTTGAAGTTGCTGTGAGCTATGACGCCACAGCACTCTACCAACAGTGACAAAGCAAGACTGTCTCAAAAAAAAAAAAAAAAGTACACATGTAAGCTACTCGGAAAGTATGTTTATGCAGTGATTACAAGTCGGAAGGTATATACAAGTAACAACCTCAAGGGCGGCGCCAGTGCCTCAGTGAGTAGGGTGCCAGCCCCATATACCAAGGGTGGCGGGTTCAAACCCTGCCCTGGACAAACTGCAACAAAAAAATAGCCGGGTGTTGTGGCAGGTGCCTGTAGTCCCAGCTACTCAGGAGGCTGAGGCAAGAGAATCACCTAAGCCCAGAAGTTGAGGTTGCTGTGAGCTGCGATGCCACTGCACTGTTGCCCGATACCAAGGGCAACAAAGTGAGACTATCTCTAAAGAAAAAGAAGCAACCTCGAAAATACTGCCCCGGGGGCACTTGGGGGTGTGAGTTTGCCCCCTTACGTGGTACTAAATAATCCTTTGGGGTGGAAAAGGGTTCAAGTGTCCTTACGTTTCGTCTGTCCATTGGACTTGCTCCTCCTGGGCGTTCGAGGTTTGGAAATGGGCTTTGCGGGGGTGTTTGCCTCTGCCATTCCTACTCTCCAATCTTGACCCCTTGCCTGGATCCCGTTTTCTAGACGTCCATTCACTTCCCGACTGAAAGCATAAGCTCCATTCTCCAAGGACAAATCTTTATTTAAAAGGGATTTGACTTTAGCCAGGTACCCCTCCTACAGCGGGAAAGGATAATTTAAGTAGCAGTGAATGTAAACAAGTGGCAAAAAGAGAACAAGGAAACACAAGCGTTTCCTCTATCATTATCAGGCAATAAGGAGAGCATGGGGAGGTTGCTCCCCCCTGGTCACACAAGTTATAGAGAAGAAATTTTCTTCTATAAGCTGACATGCTAAAAACTGACTTACCTCAGATAACTCTTCCTTATGTAATTTGGTTTCCAAGTCATATAACTGAGTCTTTATTTCTGTTTGCAGAAATTCGTGTAAGAGATTCAATTTCTCCTTGACACATTCCTAAGGAAAGGATATAGGTTTTAGCAGTCTCCAAATTCCCAAGCTATGAACTAATGGACTAATACACAAGTTATTAAGCTGCCTGGTCACGTCACAATGACTGACCGGCAGATAAATGCTGGCTCAGCAAAAAACTAAACAGTCATGAAACATGCTCATAAGATTTCTATTAAGATCATTTCACGGCTCGGCGCCTGTGGCTCAACGGGCTAAGGCGCCAGCCACGTACACCTAAGCTGACAGGTTCCAATCCAGCCCGGGGCTCGCCAAACGACGACAGCTGCAATCAAAAAATGTCCGGGCGTTGTGGCGGGCGCCTGTAGTCCCAGCTACTTGGGAGGCAGAGGCAAGAGACTCGCTTGAGCCCAGGAATTGGAGATTGCTGTGAGCTGTGATGCCACAGCACTCTCTCCAGGGTGATAGCTTAAGGCTCTGTCTCAAAAAAATAAAAAAATAATAAAAAAAATAAAAAATCATTTCACTAGGCTCGGCGCCTGTGGCTGAACGGGCTAAGGCGCCAGCCACGTACACCTGAGCTGGCAGGTTCGAATCCAGCCCGGATCCGCCAAACAATGACAGCTGCAACCAAAAAATGGTCGGGCGTTGTGGCGGGTGCCTATAGTCCCAGCTACTTGAGAGGCAGAGGCAAGAGACTCCCTTGAGCCCAGGAATTGGAAGTTGCTGTGAGCTGTGATGCCATGGCACTCTACCCAGGGTGACAGCTTGAGGCTCTGTCTCAAATAAAAAAAAAAAAAAAAAAGATCATTTCACTAGCTGGGTATTATGGCAGGCGCCTGTAGTCCCAGCTACTCAGGAGGCTAAGGCAGGAGAATCACCTAAGCCCAGGAGTTGGAGGTTGCTGTGAGCTGTGTGATGCCACAGCACTCTACAGAGGGCTATAAAGTGAGACTCTGTCTCTACAAAAAAAGATTATTTCACTCCCAATCTCTAAAATGGTTTAAAAAAAAAGGGGGGGGAGAGATGAAAATGGTTTACTACAACAAAACTGTGCTCTTAAAAACTTATCCAGACAAATTACAGTCCAGAATTAATTGTTTAGAAACCTAGCTTGAGGGCATATGGTACCTGTGGCTCAGTGAGTAGGACACCAGCCCCATATGCTGAGGATGATGGGTTCAAGCCTGGCCCTGGGCAATTTGCAACAAAAAATAGCCAGGCGTTGGGTGGTGCCTGTGGCTCAGCAAGTAGGGCGCAGGCCCCATATACTGAGGGTGGCAGGTTCAAACCCGGCCCTGGCTGAACTACAAAACAAAAAAATAGTCAGGTGTTGTGGTGGGCGCCTATAGTCCCAGCTACTCGGGAAGGCTGAGGCAAGTCCTTTTGGGCCTAAGCCCAAAAGCGGAAGGTTGCTATGAGCTGTGTTACGCCATGGCACTCTACCAAGGGCCATAAAGTGAGACTCTTGTCTCTATGAAAAAACTCCCCAAAATAAACAAAAACAACTAACAATTATCATGCCAAATGTTTGAAATTCCAAAATAATTTTTAGTGATCCTAGAGTTCTTTTGTGTAGCAAAAAAAGGATTAACTAGGTTTTGACATATTATTTCTTAAAGCAAAGGCTTAAAAAAGTTTATATTTTCTATTTTTTTATAGAGCTCAGGGGAGGGGTTATCTCACTGTGTTGCTCAGGCTGGTGTCAATCAAACTCTTGGCCTCTAGCCATCCTTTCACCTTGGTGGCCTCTGAAAGTGCTGGGATTATAGACATGAGCTACCACACCTGTCTTTCTGTAGAGATTTTTTTTCTGTCCAAGGTTGTACATAGGTTAGTAAGTTTACTTCTTATGCTTCCTTGCACATTCCTTTTCTTCCAGCATGCATACCCATTAAACCATTTTAATTGTACTAATTAATTTTTCATACCAACATGGACTATTGAGGCATTTAATAGATAAATTGCAAGTACATTTTGTATTGTTCTAGTTTATTCTTTGTAGTTGATCTTTTCTTTCACCCTTATCTCTGAAATACTTTTTACTGAAGAGAAAAGCCTTTCATTCTCTACAATTAGGAATTAATGGATAGGTTCACACAAACAGAATCTCATTCACAAAAATATAGTAGTCTGCTTTTATCCTTGGATATATTCCAAGAACCTTGACTCTCTTATACTATGTGTTGGTGATCTGATAACCAAGATGGCTACTAAGTAACTAACTTGGTGTGTGGATATGCTGGACAAAGGGATGATTCATATCCAAGGTGGGACTAGAATATAGGATGGTGAGAGTTTTCATTCTGCTACCCATGAATGGATTATTCCTAGAACTTGCCGTTCAATTTTTGGACTGGCTGGGTAAGGTAAGCTCATGCCTATAATCCTAGCACTCTGTTATGCCAAGGTGGGTGGATTGCTTGAGCTCAGGAGTTTGAGACCAGCTTGAGCAAGAGTGAGACCCTGTCGGTACTAAAAATAGAAAAACTAGCTGGGTGTTGTGTTGGGTGCCTGTAGTCTCAGCTATTCTGGAGGCTGAGGCAGGGGAATCACTTGAGCCCAGGAGTTTGAGGTTGCTGTGAGCTAGACTGATGCCAAGGCAGGCTAGCCTGGGGCAACAGAATGAGACTCTGTTTCAAGAAAAAATATTTTGAGGTGTCAAACTGTTTGAAGTTAACTGTTAAGCCATAGGGTAGTTTTAGACTCCTGGGGAGGAAGAGACCCTTTAAAATTCAGAAACGTGGGCTATTAGTGGAAATAAACTTGGAGGTGTGGCTGTGGATGGGAGGGGGTCTGCAAACCACAGTTTGTTTTGGTACTACTCACATCCTAAGAGCTAGTTTTTACATTTTTAAAGGATTGTAATATAAAAAAAATGCGACTGGGTGTGGTGGTGCACATTTGTAATCTTAGCACTTTGGGAGGCTAAGGTGAGAGGATCACTGGAAGGCCAGGCATTTGAGACTAGCATAAGCAACATAGTGACACCTCATCTCCACAAAAAATTAGCCAAGCATGATGGTGTGTGCCCGTAGCCCCCAGCTAATTGGGAGGCTGAGGCTGGAGGAGCTCTTGAACCCCAGAGTTTGAGATTATAGTGATCTATGATCACACCCCTGGACTCCTTCCTGGGCAACAGGGAGACCCAGTCTTAAGGAAAGAAGAAAAATAAAGCAAAGCAACTGATGGCATGTGGCCCACAACGCCTAAAATATTTATTACTTACTACTTTATAGAATGTTTGCTGACCCTTGTTCTCTAGAGCACAGAAATGTACAAGTCTAAAAGAAACTTTAGAAATCATCAAATCTAAAGATTGGAACATTTTTCTATAAAGCTTTTAATTTTACCCTGGCATTTTTTATTTTTTTTATTTATTTATTTTTTTTAATTTCAAAAAATGTTTTATTATGGAAAATTTCAGACATATAAATAAACAACAGTTTAATGAACCCCCATGTCATCACCCTGTCACCACAGTTCACTCATTTTGCTAATTTTATTTCATCTACCTCCCCCCAACCCCATTGGAGTAGTTTAAGGACAATCCAAGACATCATTGCATTTCATCTACAAATAATTCAGTATCCATCTCCCATAGATAACATTTATAACCACAATGCTTTTATCACATCTGACAAAATTAAAGATGATTCCTTAACACAATCTAATACCCAGTCTATATTTAAAATTTCCTGATTATATCAAAAATGGCTTTTTACTATATTGGCTTGTTCAAGTCATGATCCATACAACTTCAAACATTACATTTATTTGTTGTGGCTCTTAAATTTCTTTACATTTTTTAAATGAAGACTCTGAGTTAGGGAATGGCTTATTTTACTTAAACAAGGTATAATAAAAGCTGTGGGAGTTATTTAAAAACTCAGGCATGTAGGGAACCTTTTCACTGATGTTTCAAGCCCCTACCTCCAATACTGACAACTTTTTTGGGGACTTCTATTCCATAATGTTCATTAATTTTTATTATGAAGAAGTGTTGGAGCGATGGCCCAGGGCAAGAATGAGATTGATAAACCTATTCATACTGTTCATAATTCCTTGTTCACAGTACTACAGTGATTAACAAGACAGTAAGAATCAAGTTAAAATGTTGAACTAAGTATTAGCTTACTTATTTGTTAGACAGTTTTGTTACTCTTGTTGCCTCTTCATTCTGCACCTTAAAGCAATGTAATAGAGTATTTTAAAACTTAGAGACAGCTACCCTGATTTACTGCACTCTTGGGATTTCTCTGATTTTACTTTAGAGATATTTTTGCAGTGATTTTTAAACGTGGTTAATATTAGAAGGTTTTTAATGCTGTGATTTCACATTACTTTTCAAAATTGATTTAACCCTGGGTTTTGTGTCATTGTTCAATTTGATCTTTCTAACAAATTTAGGTTAAATAACATTTATTGAGCTCCTCTTAACATAGATTTTCTCATTTTACATTGATAATAGAAGATATTTTATGACTTTTGTTATGTGATGGGTATGTTGCTAAGTACTTAACTTTTCATTGTCACAGAAACCCTTTGGGGTATGCATGGTTTTATCCCTATTAGATAAAAAATCTCTGAAGCCTAGTGCAGTTAAGTAACTTGTTTAAAATCACTCAGCTCACAGGAATAGCAATTTGGACCTGTGCAGTCTGTCTGCAGAAACAATATTTCTAACAGTAATGTTATGTGAGATATATGGTAGTATAAATAAAAAAATGCCAACACCTCAAAGAGGTTGTTATAACCTTGTCATTTTGTCATAATCTATGCAGATGGCATTCTCCTTTAGTTCAAGTTTAAGCATGTTGTAATCATGTTATCTCTGGCTATTTCTGCTGTACATTGGTTTTGAAATCTTAACGATGATGGTATAACTTGACCAACTTGTATTTTTTTTAATGCAGACTTGTAAAAAAGGCAAAAAGGGCCCCGGAGAAAAGGGTAAAGGTGGAAATGGAGGAGGAAAACCTCCTTCTGGTCCAAACCGAATGAATGGTCATCACCAACAGAATGGAGTTGAAAACATGATGTTGTTTGAAGTTGTTAAAATGGGCAAGAGTGCTATGCAGGTAATATTTATGGTGTTCTTCCCTATTTCTTTGTACATTTAAAACTTTAATGAGTTATAGAAAGTATAGCCCTGATTTTTCTTATTGGATTTTAAAAGTATAATACTCAATTAGAAAGAAAGGCAATAAATGAGAAAACTCTAGAGGTCTTATCTATTCAGACATGAGACTTTTAAGCTGTGTCTTGAGTAATATTCTCTTGCCTTATTATTTTTTTTAATGACATAAAGTAAGACATTTGGTCTGAAAATATGCTGATGTAAATGCTGGCTTTGAGGTTTCAATCTCTCCTGAATTTATATAGCTGGCATTAAAACATAGGACTCTTGATTGAGTGACCTAATATAATCACCATCCATTTTAGTGAATTGAATTATTTTGGTCACTATTGTCTATTACATTTTATTGTTAGAAGAGTAAAAAATTGGAGGGATATCCTTGTCTAATCATATTAATAATGTTTCTTTTGTGTAATTTCATGACAG
This sequence comes from Perodicticus potto, assembly GCA_963574655.1. Taxonomy (NCBI): domain Eukaryota; kingdom Metazoa; phylum Chordata; class Mammalia; order Primates; family Lorisidae; genus Perodicticus; species Perodicticus potto. Next base: position 12,284 of record CAUYRH010055443.1, on the reverse strand, counting down.
TAGAAGCACTTAGGTTTTACAAAATTCATATGGTTTTGAAAAGATGAATAATATACTACTTATACAAAAACTTTATTTTGTTTATTAAAGTTATAGGGAATAGTTGTTCTTCACAGAATTAACAATGATAGGTTTGGCTTGGCACCCAAAGATCAGTGGTTAGGGCGATGGCCACATGCACAGGGGCTAGTGAGTTTGAACCTGGCCCGGGCCAGCTAAACAACAATGACAACAACAACAACAGCAAAAATAGCCGGGTGTTGTGGTGGGTGCCTGTAGTCCTAGCTACTTGGGAGGCCAAGGCAAGAGAATTACTTAAGCCCAAGAGTTTGAGGGTGGCGTTACAGCTCACAGCACTGTACTGAGGGCGACATAGTGAGACTCTGTCTCAAAAAAGAAAAAAAAGAAAAACAATGATAGGTTCACATAGATGGTTTTCTGAGAACTAACCACTTAAGCTTTTTGTAATTAATAAAATCTAAAATGTAAAACTTGTCAACAAATGTATGTGTGGTCTTGTAAATAAAGTTTAAAGTATCAATTGAGATTAATTAATAAAAATTTCACATGTAAAATGTAAAAACACTTGTTAGTTTGAACTTTTACCAGTTTTACAGATCAGAAACTTAATAGGCAGAAATTCAATGACAAATGAAGTTCTCCTTCATTTATCTATTTATGAAAGTTTGCTTTTATATAGTTGTGATTAGGATGTGGACTCTTTAATATTTTAAATGATTGTTTTGAATATACATTTTGTTTTTAAAAATAATGTCTCCACATTACTGTGCTATAGTTTAGTCATTCTGAATTAAAAAAAAATTAATTTTTGTCCTCTTTGTCTTTTTCTTATTGGGACAGTGGGGGCCATTTACCATCTATGGCCCAAGTATATTGCTCTGTAAGCCTATGTATCTTGCTCTTATTCTATAAACCTATCTTTCTCTTTCTAAGTAAACTTTGTTTCATGCTTGCCTTAAAAAATAATTTTCTGTCACTAGTTTCCTTTTTTGAGTTCATATTATCAAAAGCATAAATTATCAAAGTTATACTATATTCTATTTCATTACTTTATTTTTAGAATTTTTAATTTTCGTCTTTTTTTTTTTTTTTTTTTTTAGACAGTCTCTTACTCTGTCACCCTGGGTAGAGTACCATGGCATCATGATAGCTCACCCCCAACCTCAGTCTCTTGGGCTCAAGGGATCCTCTTACCTCAGCTTATCAAGTACCTGGGACTACAAGAGCCCACCACAAAGCCCAGCTGCTTTTTCTATTTTTAGTACATATGGGGCCTTGCTTTTCTTCAGGCTGGTCTCAGACTCCTGAGCTCAAGCAGTCCACCTGCCTATGCCTCCCAGAGTGCTAGGATTATAGGCATGAGCAACTGTGCTGGGCCTTTTAACTTCTTCTTTTTCTATTTTTTATTTTATTCTTTTTGGAGACAGAGTCTGACTTTGTCACCCTTGGTAGAGTGCCATAGCATCACAATGCACAGCAGCCTGAAGCTCTTGGGCTCAAGTGATTCTCTTGATTCAGCTACCAAGTAGCTGGGACTACAGGTGCCTGACAGAACACCTAGCCGTTTTATTAGAGACAGGGTCTTGCTCTTGCTCAGGCTGGTCTTGAATTCGTGAACTCAAGCAATCCACTGCGTCAGCCTCCCAGAATGCTAGGATTACCGATGTGAGACACCTCGCCTGGCCCTTTTTTTTTTTTGAGACAGAGTTTCACTATCTTGCCCTTGGTAGAGTGCCATGGCGTCACAGCTCACAGCAACCTCAGACTCTTGGGCTTAAGCGATTCTCTTGCCTCAGCCTCCCAAGGATCTGGGACTACAGGTGCCCGCCACAACGCCCAGCTATTTTTTTGTTGCAGTTGTGATTGTTTAGCTGGCCTGGGCCAGATTCCAACCCACCAGCCTTGGTGTATGTGACTGGTGCCATAACCACTGTGCTACTGGCGCTGAGCCCCTTTTAACATTTTTGAAACAAGGTCTCACTCTTGTCACTCAGAGTACAGTACAATGGTATTATGACAGTTGACTACAACCTCCAAATCCCCGGGTCAAGAGGCTTCTGTCTTAGCCTCCTGAATAACCAGAATTATAGGCATGCACCAATATACCAGGATAATTAAAATTTTTTTTTGTAGAGATGAGGCCTGACTGTATTATTGCCCGGGATGGTCTTAAACTCCTGGCCTCAAGTGATTTTCCTGCCTCAGCCTCTCAGAGTGGTGGCATTCCAGGTGTGATTTTCCAATTTCATCCACTTTTTTTTTTTTTAAATTAAATCATAGCTGTGTACATCAATGCAATCATGGGGTATAATGTGCTGGTTTAATATACAATTTGAAATAGTTTCATCAAACTGGTTAACATAGCCTTCACGGCATTTTCTTAGTTATTGTGTTAAGACATTTATATTCTACATTTAATAAATTTCACATGTACCCTTGTAAGATGCACCGTAGGTGTGGTCCCACCGATTACCCTCCCTCTACCCATCCTCTCTCTCCCCTTTACCCATATTCTTGGGCTATAATTGTGTTATAGGTTTCATATGAAAGCTATAAATTGGTTTCATAGTAGGGCTGAGTATATTGGATACTTTTTCTTCAATTCTTGACATACTTCGCTAAGAAGAATCAAGCTCATCGACTTTTTATTGTTCTACTTTGTATTTCCTCTGTAATAATTATCTTCTAATTCGTTACATACATTAACCTTTTTTCTCTTGATATTTTTTCATTTTTACCATCAGTGTCTTAGTCCATTTGGGCTGTTATTTTTTAAATAATGTAAGCTGAGTAGTTTATAAACAATGGAACTTTATTTTTCAACATTACTGGAGGCTGGGAAGTCTGAAATCAAAGTTTCTGCAGATTCAGTGTCTGGCCAGGGTCTGCTTTCAGGTTCAGACATGGCTCCCTCTCACTGTATCCTCACATGGTAGTAGGGACAAGGTAGCTCTCTGGGCCTTCCTATACATGGGTCACTACAGAAATTATGAAATGCACAAAAATCAAGAAACGTAAAATCTGCATGAACGGAAACAAATGAAGCCCTTTCAGCAGTATTAATAAGCCAAGTGAGTTGAAACTTGTATTGGTGAGGCTGGACCTGGTAGCTCACATCTGTAATACTAGCACTCTGGAAGGCTGAGGCAGATGGATTGGTTGAGCTCAGGAGTTTGAGACAAGCCTGTGCCAGAGTAAGACCCCCCATCTCCAAAAACAGCTGGGTTTTGTGGCAGGTGCCTGTAAGTCCCAGCTACTGCGGAGGCTGAGATAAGAGAATCCCTTGAGTCCAAGAGTTTTGAAGTTGCTGTGAGCTCTGACACCACAGCGCTGTACCAAGGGTGACAAAGTGAGACTCTGTCTCAAAAAAAAGGAACTCGCACTGGTGAATCAGAAAGGGTACTGTGGACTATGTTTTTTGGAAGGGAAATAACGTACCACAACAGAGTGTGTCTCAAAACTTTTGAAGTGGCTCGGCACCTGCGGCACAGTAGTTACGGCACCAGCCGCCTACACCAAAGTTGGCTGGTTCGAACCCGGCCCTGGACAGCTAACCAACAATGACAACTGCAACAAAAAATTAACTAGGCATTGTGGTGGGTGCCTGTAGTCCCAGCTACTTGGGAAGCTGAGGCAAGAGAATCACTTAAGCATTAGAGTTTGAGGTTGCTGTGAGCTGTGATGCCGTGGGACTCTACCGAGGGTGACATAGTGAGACTCTGTCTCAGAAAAACAAACAAAAACTTTTGAAGCGACCCACTTACAAGGGCACTAATCTCATTTGTGAGTACCCTGTCCTCATGACCTACTCACCTTCTAAAGGCCACACTTCCTGATAGCATTGTATTGCTGATTAGACTCTAACATAAGTTTGAGGTGACCATAGCCATCAGAAATCTCTGCTTATAGTCATAACTAATTAGGCTATTCTATTTTTGTCTAGTCTGTAGGGTTTTTGTTTAACATTTTTTTTTTTTTTTTTTTTTGAGACAGAGCCTTAAGCTGTCACCCTGGGTAGAGTTCCGTGACATCACAGTTCACAGCAACTTCCATTTCCTGGGCTCAAGCGAGTCTCCTGCCTCTGCCTCCCAAGTAGCTGGGACTGCAGGTGCCCGCCACAACGCCTGGCTATTTTTTGGTTGCAGCCGTCATTGTTGTTTGGCGGGCCCGGGCTGGATTCAAACCCACCAGTGCAGGTGTACATGGCTGATGCCTTAGCCCGTTGAGCCACAGGTGCTGAGCCTTGTTTAACTTTTTGACTCATCATAATTTTTAATAGAATATGATGGTTTAGCTTTATATATTTTTTTTGTTCCTGTTAAAGAGTTAACTTATTTATTTATTTCATTTATTTTTTGCGACAGAGTCTGATTCTGTCACCCTCTGTAGGAGTATCATGGCTTCATCAAGCTCACTGCAACTCAAAACTCCTGGGATCAGCCATTCTCTTTGCATCAGTCTCCCAGTAGCTAGGAGTATGGGGGCCTACCATGATGCCTACCTAATTTTTCTATTTTTAGTAGAGACAGGGTCTCCTCCTTGCTCAGGTTGGTATCAAATTCCTGAGCTCAAGTAATTCTCTTGCCATGGCCTCCCAGAGTGCTAGGATTATAGGAGTGTCTCAGTCTATTTGTCCTTAGTTTTGTGTTGCTTATGGTTTGGCATATATTAAGACTGTCCTGGCTTGGCGCCTGTGGCTCAACGGGCTAAGGCGCCAGCCACGTATACCTGAGCTGACCGGCTCCCAGCTACTTGGGAGGCGGAGGCAGGAGACTCGCTTGAGCCCAGGAATTCAAGGTTGCTGTGAGGCCACGGCACTCTACCCAGGGTGACAGCTTGAGGCTCTGTCTCAAAAAAAAAAAAAAAAAAAATAAAGACGGTCCTCTATGCTATTTTTCTGTTTCTGAATGTATTTTCCCCCTAAAAGGACATGTCTACAGTATCTCCATTGATTTCCCTGAATCTTGGAACTTTCAGTTTGTTACGTGTATTCCCATTTGTTATCTTTCTAAAATTTGATTGAGAAAGTCACCTGTTTAGAAACTTCCATGGGTTCTTTTTAATCTAAAGGTTCCAGCCGAGATTTCCTTATGGCATACTTTTCTGTTTTCTAGCCGTAGTATGTACTCTACCCCCACTCTCACCCAGACTTTCTTTTTATTTTTCTTGTCATCTGAAATAGTTTTTTTTTTTTTTTTTTCTTTTTTTCCTGGAGATGGAGTCTTACTCTCTGGCCTCCAGTAGAGTGCCATGGGGGTGATAGCACATAGCAACTTCAAACTCCTGGGCACAAGAGATCCTCTCCTCTCAGCCTCTTGAAAGTAGCTGGGTCTCCAGGTGCCTGTCATAACACCCAGCTAGTTTGCTTTTTCTTTCTCTCTCTCTCTCTCTTTTTTTTTTTTTTTGTGAGACAGAGTCTCACTATGTCACTCTCAGTAGAGTGCTATGGTGTCACAGCTCATAGCCACCTCAAACTCTTGGCCTTAAAGCCATTCTCTTGCTTCAGCCTCCCAAATAGCTGGGACTACAGGCGTCCGCCACAATGCCTGGCTATTTTTTTGTTGCATTTGTTTAGCTGGCCCCAGTTAGGTTCAAACTCACCACCCTCAGTGTATGTGGCTGGAACCACTGTGCTATGGGTGCCGAGCCTAGTTTTCTATTTTTAGAAGAGATGTGGTCTCACTCTTGCTCAAGCTGGTCTTAAACTCCTGAGCTCAGGTGAGTCACCCGTCTTGGCCTCTCAGAGTGCTAGGATTACAGGAATGAGCCACCTCGCTGGCCTTGAATTTTCTTGAGTGGTTCTCATCATGTTCTTTGATGTTCTTTGACATTCTAAACATATTTCCCAAACTTAGTGATGTGAAATAATCACCATTTTATTACATTTAATGATTCTGTGGGTCTGTAATTCCGATATAACTAAACAGCAATGACTTATCTGCTCCATAATGACTGGAACTTTAGCCGGAACTGCGTGGGCACCCAGTATGTACACAATTAGGCACCATAATCCTCTGGAATATTCTTTACTCATGTTTCGTGTCTAGTCTGCAGTAACTCAGTTCTGGGCTCAGCTGAAACTATTTCCTGGAGTACTTACAAATGGCCTTTCCATGCGTCTTGTTCTTACAGTGTGGATTCTGGGTTTGGAGAGAATGTCCTGGGAGGTAGTGTCCAGGTATTTAGTGCTCTAAAAGACCAATGCAGGTGCTACATGTCCTTCTATGACCTAATTTTGTAAGCATAACTGTAGTCTGATATATATACCTTCTCGTGCCCAGGAGTTTGAAGCTTTTTTTTTCTTTTTTTTTTTTTGAGACAGAGTCTCACTATGTCGCCCTTGGTACAATGCCATGGCATCACAGCTCACAGCAACCTCAAATACTTGGGCTTAAGCGATTCTCTTGCCTCAGCCTCCCAACACAGTGCCTGGCTATTTTTTTTTTTTTGACACAGTCTCAAGCTGTCGCCCTGGGTAGGGTGCTGTGGCGTTACAGCTCACAGCAACTTCCAATTCTTGGGCTTAAGCATTTTCTCTTGTCTCAGCCTCCCAAGTAGCTGGGATTACAGCTGCCTGCCACAATGCCCAGCTATTTTTTGGTTGTAGATTTTGTTGTTGTTTTGGCGGGCCCTGGCTGGATTCGAACCCGCCAACTGCAATGTGTGTGGCTGGCGCCTTAGCCGGTGGAGCTACAGGCACTGAGTCCTGGGTATTTTTTTTGTTGCAGTTGTTTAGCTGGCCTGGGCCAGGTTTGAACCCGCCTGCCTTGGTGTATGTGGCCGGAGCCCTAGCTGCTGAGCTACAGGTGCTGAGCCTGTAGTCTGTTCTTGATAAGGAGACATACACCTCACCTCTTAGTGGGGAGCTGAGGGCCCGTGTGAAAGAATTTGGGGCCATTTTTAAAATATCACAGCTCCATAATTTTTCTTTATTGTATAATTTATATTATCCTTTTTGTACAATAAATTCTACATGTTTTAGTCATTGTTTATACCTGAGTTTTATATTTATTGGTATATAACTTGGAAACATTTTCTCTTTCTGACCTTTTGGTTTTAATATTAGCTGTTTTTTATTATCCAGATTCTATTGATTTGCTTTAGTGAAAAATTGTTTTTGCAATCAGTTTTGGGGTTGCTCCTGCTGCCCCCAAAAGTATATAACTACTTTTAATTTTTAGTTCTGTGTTATTTTATTTTTCAAAAACATTAATATATTTCATAAACCTCAAAATTTGCCTTTTAAAAATATAAATTCAGATGTTATATTACTATATTTACAGAATTATATGTCCACCATCACTCTCTAATTTTAGAATATTTTCAGCATCTTAGAAAGAAACCTCATGACCTTTAGAAGTCATGTCCCTATCCCCAGTTCTAGGTCACTACTGATCTACTTTTTATATAACCTTGTCTATTGTGGACATTTCCTGTAAACAGGATCATACAATATTTGGTTATTTATGAGTGGTTTCTTTGACTTAGCATAATGATGTTTATCCATGTTGAGGCATGTATTATAACTTTATTACTTTGGGTATAACGATTTAACTTTATTACTTTTTATTGTTAAACAATAGCCTGTTTTATGGATGGATATACCTTATTTTGTTTATTTATTCATCCCTTGATGGACATTTGGATTGTTCTGCTTTTTGGTTATTGCAAATAATGAATGCTGTTTTGAATATCCTTGTACAAGCTTTTGGTTTGACGTACATTTTCATTTCCCTTGGGTGATGTATACGTGGGAGTTGAATTTCAGTGTGGTACTCTATATTTAACCTTTGGAGGAGCTGCCAAACCTTTTCCAAAGTGGCTGCACCATATTTTGCATTCCCACCAGCAGATTTGAGCATTCTATTTCTCCACATCTTTGCCAGTGCTTGTATTTTTTATGGTAGCCACTCCCGTGGGTGTAAAGTCATATTTCATTCTGGTTTTCATTTGCATTTTCTTGAAGCCTTATGACATTTACCATCTTTTCATGTGCTTATCAACTATTTGTGTATTTTCTTTATAGAACTATCTATTCTGATCCATTGCCTGAATTTTTAATTGTGTTGTTTGGCTTCTTTTTAAAAAAAGATCATTGAGTTGTAAGAGTTTTTGTTTTTATTCTGGGCACAAATCCCTTATCAGATAGGCAATTTGCTAATATTTTATCCCATTTTGTGGGTTGTCGTCTTACTTTTCTTGATGAAATCCTTTGAAGTATAAAAGCCTTTAATTTTTAATATGTTCAATTCATTTTTTTTTCTTTTGTTGCTTGTGCTTTTGGCCTAGGATGTATTATAGGAAGGCTTTGCCAGATGGCAAGTTACAAAGATTTACTTTTATGTTTCCTCCTAAGAGTTTATAATTTTAGTCTTTACATTTTGGTTTTTGATCCATTTAAGTTAAGTATTGTGTATGTGGTGTGAGGCAGGCTCCAGTTTTGTTTTTTTACATGAATATATCCAGTTGTCCCAGTACCTTTTTTTTTGAGGTGGGGTCTGACTTTGTCATCCTGGGTAGAGTGCAGTGGCATTATCATAGCTCACTACAACTTCATACTCCTGGGCTCAAGTGATCCTCCTAAGTAGCTGGGATTATAAATACACACAGCGACACCCAGCTGATTTTTCTGTTTTTAGGAGAGATAGCGGTCTATTTATTCAGGCTGGTCTGGAATTCCTGATCTTAAGCAATTTTCCCGCCTTGGCCTCCCAGAGTGCTAGGACTATAGGTGAGAGCTACTGTGCTTGGCCCCAGTGCCACTTTTTAAAAAGACTATTATATCCCCATTGAATTGTCTTGGCAAACGTGTTGGAAATCAAGTAACCAGCAATGTGTTTCTAGACTTTGAATTTTATTACATGGATCTACACATCTGTCATTTTTTATATGGTCTTGATTACTGTGGTGTTGTAGTAAGTTTGAAATCATGAAGTTTGAGTCTTTCAACATTTTTTTTTTTAAAGATTGATTTGGCTAGTCAAAATCCCTTGCATTACTATTAGAATTTTAGGGTTAGCTTTTTATTTTCTATAAAGAACCCACTCGAATTTTGATAAGGCTTGCTCTGAATCTGTAGATTGATTCAGGAATATTGCTGTCTAAGAATATTAGGGCTCTAGAGCCATGAACTGCCTTATCTTTCGACTTTTATTTAGTCTTTGTTTTGACTTTCCTTATTACTATGGGACTCTTGTTGCTGACTGGTGAACACAATTCTGTTATTTTTTTCTGCATTTCTTAATTAACCTAGGCATTCATTTAAAAAATAATTTTGATTACATTGCAGTGTTAATGTTTATTTATTACAGTATTTTAGCTGAGAGATATGAATATGGCTTTTAATCTTTTCTAAGATATCTTTAATGTCACTAAGAAATAATAAATGATTACACTCCATAGAATTGAGTTCCATAGTTTTCATATTCCTTTTAATGTAAAATAAATACGTTATCATTTTGTGCTTTCAAGCAATTTAATTTTAGTCTTTTTTATTATTGTCAAAATTACACGTTAAATTTCAATATATAAGTACATATATTAATTTAAAGCAGCGATGCTATGTAATGTTAATTTTTATGACTTTCATCACACTTTAATTGACTCTGAGGATATTAGGAAAAGCTAATGATTTTTATTTGTTCCTTCTGCTGTAGTCGGTGGTAGATGATTGGATAGAATCATACAAGCATGACCGAGATATAGCACTTCTTGACCTTATCAACTTTTTTATTCAGTGTTCAGGCTGTAAAGGTAAGATTTATTTATTTTTGGAAGCAGAATCTCAAGTAGTCACTTATTTTCTTTGTTCCATCTAAAGAGATGTTAGCACTTTACATGGAAAATAATGCCAAGGTATTGAATGATTTGCATTATATCCATACAATATGTATAAGGAAAAAAAGAACAAAGTAAGAGAAAGAGAGTCTATTGATAGTTGTATTCTTATGTGAAAGTTACCTAAATCTTAGCAGTTTACAATTATTATGTTACTTTTATTAGATGTATTTCCTACTTTCAGCGTCTGGTTTTAAGAACAAAGAAATGGATTAAGAAGGGATGAGAAAGATAATGAAGAGATACAGGTTCAAATGGCAGGGAATTGTAAAGTGTAGGGAATTAAAAAGTGCCATGAATAACAGTAAGTAGGTAAGTAAGTAAGTTAAGTTAAATAAAGTAGGGTATTTATGAGATTCCCAATTCATCTTAAAGGTAGAGAAATCTTACATTGGGTAGTAGGGTGGTAGATTCTTTGCAAATTGAGGATTAAGTACAGAACAACTGAATAGGCGCCATAAGTAATTTGATGAGTTAAAATTTTATTTTTTTTATCTTCACTCTTCCCTTTTACAGTGTAGTTCTATCAGTTTGAGTTTCTTTTCTTTTTTTTTTTCTTCCCCAAGACACAGTCTCATTTTGTTGCCTTTAGTAGAGTGCTGTGGCATCATAGCTCACAGCAACCTCAAACTATTGGGCCCATGTGATTCTCTTGCCTCAGCCTCCAGAGTAGATGGGCTTACAGGCGCCTGCTATACCGCCCAGCTGTTCTTTTTAGAGATGAGGTCTCATTATGGCTCAGGCAGGTCTCGAACCTGTGAGCTCAGGCAGTTCACCCACCTCAGTCTCCCAGAGTGCTAGAATTACAGGCATGAGCCACTTCACCCGCTTTGAGTTTCTTTCTCCTTTAATTTTTTTTTTTTTGCAGTTTTTGGCTGGGGCTGGGTTTGAACCCACCACCTCCGGCATATGGGGCCAACACCCTACTCCTTTGAGCCACAGGCGCCGCCCTCTCCTTTAATTTTTTTTTTTTTTTGAGATAGAGTTTACTATGTCGCCCTTGGTAGAGTGCTGTAGCGTCACAGCTCACAGCAACCTCAAACTCCTGGGCTTAAGCAATTCTCTTGCCTCAGCCTCCCAAGTAGCTGGGACTACATGTGCCCGCCACAGCACTCCACTATGTTTTTGTTATTGTTGTTATTGTTTAGCAGGCCCAAGGTGGGTTCGAACCCACCAGCCTCTGTGTATGTGGCCGGCGCCCTAACCACTGAACTATGGGCGCCGAGCCAGGCCTTGAGTTTCTTAATTAAGCTTCTGAATTGTACTTTTAAAACAAGGCCAAAATGAATTATCCCTCTATTAGAGTCATTCCTTTTTTGGCATTAATTTGTTTATAAAACATGAGCTTGCTGAGTCAACATTTGGATATACCTTGTCCCAAATCAGGTTGTCAAGATTTCTAAAAATTTAAAGTGTTGAAAACTTAAATTGTTATGTATATTTGAGCATCACCATAATACTTATTTTGGAATCAAGCAGTCTCCATAAAAGGGAAAATAATCAAAGTTAAGGTCGTTAAGTACTCATAGACAAGAAATTATTTTGATAGAATTAAATTTTTCTTGTGAACTCAGGGTAGTGGTTATGAGCATCAGTTTTTTATTGTAATACTATTTTGGTTTTGGGGGACTGTTAAAGCATGGAGGGATATTTCACCCTACCGTTTGAATGGCTCCAGAGTACTCTGTTGGTGATTTTTACCAACAGATGGCCTTTCTACTTTTTTTCCAGTTGTCACTGAAATTTACAAATTTTTAGCAGTCCCGCTTCATAGTCTCCCACATTTTTAAGTTCGTGGGCTCAGGCCTAATGTCTTAATGGTGGCTTCACAACTGTCTCAGGAATTAAATGCATGAAGTTTGCAACAGCTACTTTTTTTCTTTTATGTCCTTTTCTGTTTATTTTTGTGTCTCTATTATCATCTGGTTTATGGGAAGGGGTAGAGGCTTTAGAATTGGGGTATTGTCAAAATGTATGCAGTATATTTGCTTTGAGATTTATGTGTAAATGTTTATTTCAGAGAAATTGTTTGAGAGATTGAATTACTTTTGCTTCTTTAGCATTGCTAAGTGTCCAACACCAGGGTATAAAACATGGGAAGGTTTTAAAGAGATATACATAATTATGGATTAAAAGCAAAACCTCTTTGGAAGGTTTTTGAGAGTATGTTTCTTTAGCCAGAGAAATAGTTCGTTCTTCTGAGTTGGTCAATTTTTAACAACAATTATTTGGTTCTTTAAGGTTGCGGTAAGTAAGGACTCTTTAAGGCACCATTAGATATTGATCTCACCTGGGGAGGCAGCATGATTTAGATCAGTGGTTCTCCTTTCCTAATGCTGCGGCTCTTTAATATAGTTCCCATGGGTCGCCACCCACAGGTTGAGAACTGCTGATTTAGACGCTAGTAAGATAACTGGGTTCAGCTG
>CAUYRH010055440.1:0-57738 GCA_963574655.1 Perodicticus potto | reverse complement strand
CAGAAAGAGGCTAGGAAGGCAGAATAGTCTTTATGAGTTGATTTTTTAAGTAGGCTGTTTCAACACTCAGCAATACCTGTGCATTGCATCTAATATTATACCTCAACTACCAACATGGGATTGAGGAACATTTGTGCTAAGAGGAAACCATTGTTACAATCCAATTTGTATGAAAAGCTGAAGACATGACATGGATAGTTTCAAAGTAAGATGTAAATGGGGGCTGGGAACAGCAGCTCAAGTCCATAATACTAGCTGAGGCAGGTGGATTGATTGAGTTCAAAAGTTGTTAGAACTCAGGAGTGTGAGACCTGCCTGAGCAAGAGTGAGACCTGGTCTCTACTAAAAATAGAAAAACTGGCTGGGCATCGTGGTGGGTGCTTGTAGTTCCAGCCACTCAGAAGGCAGGGGAGGAAAATCTCTTGAGCCTAAGAGTTTGAGGTTGCTGTAAATTATAGTGGAGCCATGGCACTCTTCCCAGGGAGACAAAGAGACTGTCTCAAAACAAAATTAAAAAAATAGAGAGATATGAATGGGCCTAAAGTGACTCCCATATATTGATCCCTATATTGGTTGCTCCTTCAGAGAAGGCAGGTCAATTTTTTCAAGATCAGGTAGTGCCAAACGCAAATTCTTAAACATCTAATTCCTTTAAATATAGCCCCAATATTTAGCCATTTATTTAGCCTTCCTGCTTGGATGTCTATTGACAATGCATCTAACTTTTGCTAGTCAGAGATAACACTAATCTTGTAGCTATTAAAAACCAATCATGGGTAATTTCACATGTCAAACTGGGCCACTAAGTGGCCAGATATTTGGTCAAATATTATTCTGGGTGCTTCTGCAAGTGTTTTGGGTAAGATTATCATTTAGAATAAAGTAGATTGCCTACCTTAATGTGAGTGGACCTTATCCAATCAGTTGAAGGAAGACCTTAATAGAACAAAAAGTCTGACCCTCCCCTGAAGAGGAGAAAATTCTCCAACAGATTGTCTTCAAACTGAGCTGCACCATCTGCTCTTCCGGGTTTTGAGCCTGCCAACTCACACTGCTGAGCTTGAAGTTGAATCAAGTTTTCACAGCTCAGCATCAGTATAACTAACAATTTGGCTATCCAATGAACTTCAGAAATATTTCCTATATCAAAGACTTAAGAGATTCCAGAAGTCAGAAAAAGTAAATACACTTTCAGGGTAAATCTAACCTTGAAATATGAAAGGAAAATTTACACTAAAGAAACTGAATTATTTAAGCAAGTTATTTGGCCTAATTTTTGCATTAAAGTAACAATTTACCTGGAATCTTGATTTTACATATCAACAAGAACTTGATTAATTGCTGTATTATTGTCTCCATAAACACTTGCCAGTTCTAACTTTTCAATAATAGTCTTTGTTCTCCAATTGCCAGTTCAAGAATATGCTACATCCTTGACTACAGTTCAGTTTGTCTCATCTGGGCTGAGTATGTGCTTTCTGTGGGAGCAGAGACTGACCCTAATGGAGCTTTCCAAAGACTTGAACAGCGAATTTCAACTAGTGCTCCATGGCACACTGGTGTGCCATGAAAATTTTTAAAGATCATAAATTATTTTTGAAAAAAGTTCAAAGCCCAGTAAGCAAATTCTTTTTTATCTTTTTTAAATCAACATAATTTAAGTGTTCTGTGGAAGTTTAACTATAGGTTCAAGTGTGCCATGAGATAAAAAAAATTGAAAAATACTGGCTTACAACGTACAGTAATGGCAAAAACTCACTTATTAAAATCTACTTTTAATAAATTGAGCTCAAGATAATTCAATTATTTATAATAAATGTTTTTATCCTCTCATATATGGCATGATTAAATTGTATGTAAAAGAGGAAATGAAAATCAAACCCTTCACATCTTCTCATCTCCATTCTGTATCTATTTAACCATTCCATTTCTATTAAGTGTCATTTGAATGTTGTCATTTGAATAATTAAAAATGATTCTAAAACTCAGAAAACATAAAACACTATTTCTGAAACTAGTTGCTATATTTGGGACAGCAGGAAAGGAGACTCAACTATTTGAATTACAGACATTTTTATTTTTTAAATTTCAGGTTACAAGGGTGCAAATATGTAGGTTACATTGTTTTCATTTCTAAGGTAAAGTTCACGTTGTAGGTGAGCCCTTCACCCGAGGGGTGTGCTATACATCCTCAGATTAGGCACATTAGATGAAGATGAGAACCCACCACTTTCCTCACTCCCTCCCTCTTCTTCCCCACTTGAATCTACTTGTGATTTTCTTTTCTGTGGCTGTGTCATTGTATATATTGGTTTCATATTAGTATTGAATACATTGGATACTTGCTTTTCCATTCTTGTGATACTTTACTGAGTAGAATGTTCTCCAATGCCATTATGAAAGATGGAAAGTCTCCATATTTTTTCACATCTGAATAGTATTTCATGGTATACATATATCATGAGTTGATGGGCACTTGAGTTGCTTCCAATGTATTGGTGATTATGAATTGAGCTGCCATAAATAGTCCAGCATTCTAGTGTAAATGTCTTTATGGTAAGAATTTTTTTTTTTCTCCTGAGTAGTTAGTCACCTAGTAACAGGATTGTGTGATCAAATGGAAGGTCTACTTTTAGTTCTTTGAGGATTCTCCATACTTCTGTTGTAGTTTGCAGTCCTCTCAGCAGTGCGAAAGTATTCCCTTCTCTCCACACCCATGCTAGCCTCTGCAGCTTTGGGATTTTTGTGATGTGGGCTAATCTCACTGGGGTTAGGTGATATCTCACAGTGGTTTTGATTTGCATTTCTCTGGTAATTAGGGACAATGAGAATTTTTTCATGTGCTTGTTGGCTATTCATCTGTCATCTTCAGAGAAGTTTCTGTTCAAGTCTTTTGCCCACTTATAAATGGGATTGTTTGTTCTTTTCTTGCTGATTAATTTGAGTACCCTGTAGATTCTAGCTATCAGCCCTTTGTCAGATTCATAGCACGCAAACATCTTCTCCCATTCTGAAGAATGTATGTTTGCTTTAGTTGTGTGATATCTTTAGCTGTGCAGAAGCTTCTTAGCTTGATCATCTCCCATTAATTTATTTTTGCTGCAGCTGCAATTGCTGAGGGGTCTTTGGAAATTGAGCTTGGGCTATCACTATGTAGAGAGCTGAACCATTCTTTCAGCATGAACTTGAGGTAGGAATATGGGCTTGAATTCAAAAGTGCCTGAGTTCAATCTAACCCCAGTGTTTCCATTGTTGATTATATGTGTGACTGTATTAGTCTTTTAGGACTGCTATGCCAAAATCCTAGAGCTGTGGTGTCTTAACAACAGAAATTCATTTGTTCATAGTTCTGTGGGTTAGAAGTCCAATATCTGTTCTGGCAGGGTTGTCAAAAGAGTTAGATTCTGGCAAGACCTCTCTTTTCTTGATTTGCTCATTGCTACCTACTCACTGTATCCTCATAGGGCCTTTCCTATTTGCACACCTACCCTTATGACTTCATTTAGTATTAACATCTTAAAAACCCTGCCTCCAGCTGCAGTCACATGGGGGTTATGGCTATAACTTATAGATTTGATGAGGACACAATTCAGTGTATAGCAGTGACTGTGGGAAAATAAGCCTGTTTCCCTGAGTGCAAAATGAAGATTCTAAAATTACCTTGAAGAACTATTCTGATTATTTAATAATATATTATGTATCAAGTTCCCAATACAGTATTAATGCTTAACAAACCATATGTATAATGAACTGTTATTCTAATTATAAATTTTCCACCCCTACCCCTGAATTTCTGTTTCCCATTGGTTGTTGTATAGGTGTCAAAGAAGCAAGGAAAGACTGCATTAACCAAAAATTAATCACAGAATTACATTTAAAGTCAATGACACTCCATTAGGAACCAAGGTCAGTCTGGTTGCAAATCAGTTCCCAGTTTTGTGATTGTCTATATTTTCCCCAAGTATTTGTGTTCTTGAAAGATGGAAATGTTATTCAAAATATATTTTGCAAATAAATGTGATGAAAGTAGTTCCTAAAAGGAAGACTAACAGTGTGATGTACTTTGGTTAGACTTAATTCATCGCACAGTGATTCTAGCTTCAATATATAGTAAGCCAGACAAGGTTTATATAGGTTAAGTGGGTCATATAAGATTGCAACAAGATGTAACAATAATGAGATTACCTTCAGTTTTCTTAACTCCTACCCAATGTTTCTTTTGTCATTTTAATTGTTTGCCTTACTTACTGGCTAAGTGATGTTGGATCTATACAGTTTGTTTTCTAATTTGTAAAATAGTGATAATGACAGGGTTTTATCCATAGGATTTCTATGAGGATTCAATGATTTTTTTTCTTGTAAAACACTGAGTGCCCAGCACATTGTAATGATCAATAAAATTAAAGTTTTGTGATAATTTCTAACAGTATAATTAAGCTAATATTACCTCCTGGTCCATTTCTTTCTCTAGAGGTGTAATTTTTCACATTTAATTCCTTGAGGTAATTTACTGCTGTTTTCTTTTAAAAATCTCAAAAGCACAGGCTTATTGTATCCACTGGGTATGAGTTTATACTGTACGCCAATGTGAACACTGGCTCCAGTCCTCCTTCTGGGCATGAGTATTATTATTGATTTTGTGCAATTCTTGCTCTTAGAGACACCGTTCTGTGGCAATGTTCCATCAAATACATCATTTTTAGAAGTGAAGAACTATTTTATTTTCTTATTGGCCCCTTTATCAAGCATTGCTATACATATCATTTCTCTCCTTTTGGGAACTAATTCTAGCCTGGTAATATTTTAGTTTACTTTAGCTGGACTTTCATTCTGTAGTCTCAAAGAGAAATGAAGTCTCATCAAGACTTTAAACACATCTTTTTGAAGTTTGGCTGGAGGTGAGAGTCTGTGATTGAATGACATTCCAGCTAATGGAAGTAACTTTTACAACCCGTTGTAACTTTTCTTTCTGCCATCATTACACAGGACATTTTGATCATAGGGAATACAGATTAGAAGGAGTATGGGTTGTGTCATTTCAGGGATACTTCAGGGTTTAGAATTCATCAGCTGAAATACTTCCGTGGCTACTTAGAACTAGGAGATAACAAATACAATTTTTGTCTTAAATATATGTAACTAGCGATGGATGATTTGAGACCCAGAAGGATTTATGATTCAATGGAGATGAAATATAGTTACTATACCAATGAGATTTACATTGATGAAGGTATTGATAGCTGAGGAGTCAATAGTATTTGAGCTAAAAAAAATCAAAGAATGGATGGTATTCTTATATAGAGAGATGGGGGAAAGAGGGCAGGTATTTCAGAAATAGCTTTATCAAAAGAACAACTGCAATAAAAGGAAAACATATTGAGAGTAGGTCATGTATTGTGGGCCCAAAACATATTGAGAGTAGGTCATGTATTGTAGGCCCAAAACATAAGTAATTTATGGCCCTTTTTAGGAAAAAAATCACATTTTAGTATAAAATTACATGCAAATGTAAATACAAATTTAAAATGAATTATGAAATCCCATCAAATCACTGGAACCTTGTAGATTCAATATTCTTCCTTCTGCGATATCCTTAGGTAATTCCTCAAAAATACTTACATAGTAACATTTTCTGATTGCAACCTGACTTTCAGGCCTTCACTCAGAACCCTGAAAACTCCTGGCAACTTCCAACATTCATGTATGAATAAGTGTCCTTGGCATATCAAGTTCATCAGGTTCATAGTAAATCTAACTGTGATTAGGAAAGGTAAGATTATATATATACAGGAGGAGGAGGAACTGTTCTTAGCTTGGGGTTATAAAGATCAATTTGAAATAGGGGTAAAAGAGGTCAATCATGGATACCTTAAAAGCCATTTAAGCACTTTTTGGCTTTATTCATTGAAGGAGTCTATAAGGAGTTGGAAAAGTAATTTTTATCATTTAGGAGTTATTTTCTTATAATAGAAAGTGCACAGAAAATGATTTGCAGAGATACATCATTTTCGTGGAGTTAAAGTGGAATGTTCATTCATAAAGGAATTGATTTGACCTTTATTCCAATCTAATGTGTGCTATATATAGTGAGATGACTTCTGACAGGTTTTCAAAGGCTACTTTCATTGCTCATAAAAATGTATTTTTCATTTTCATGCCTTTAAATGTCTATATTTACTTATCAAAATATTTTGCTAGTTGTTTTATTATTTTCTTATGAAGATATTTATCTTTATTTCTTTATAAATATAAGATAATATTTTTATGTTAATGATGTCTCTACAAAAATAACGGAATAGTCAAGGGAATTTCATGATACACCATTGTGATGGAGACAACTGCTTTCATCCTAAGCTCCCACGCGTAAGGGCAGACAAAGTAGCAAAAAAGAAATGAAAAATCGATAAGAAATATTTTCTTAATTAGGAATAAGAGTATAATTATATATTTAGGGAAAATAAAAAAATAAAGGAAAAGCTCAGCAGGCCCTTTTTTGTCTTTTCCTTTTTCCCTTGGATTCCCCATTTGTACTATAAGGGACAATGGAAACAAGCTCCTAAGGGATGACACTCAAATGCTGACATAGATTGGAAATCATCCTTCCCTGTGTCCACGGAGGGGAAAGAGCTGTCTCAGAGTACAGCTGGCTTCTGCCAGGTGGCATTAGACATGTGTCTTCCATGGTCACTCCCTTTATAAGTTTGTACCCTTCTATACGAGGAGTGTGGGTGTTCTCACCAATGTACTGAGATGGTTTCCTGTGTCACAGTCAGGATTGTTTTGAACAGTTTTGTTGGATGGCAGAGAGGCGCACAGTTCATCCTCTACCTCAGTTCCTCTTACATACCATAGCTTGGCCTTGTGTTTGGGTAGATCTCTGCTTCTTCTACATGAGACTTCTCTAGCACCTCAGGGGATTTTTCCCCTATTCTAAGAGAATTCTCCTCCTACTCTGTATCTGAGTGACCAAGAGAATTTATTAAAATGCAGATTGTCTGGACTCTGAGTCCAGAATGGGGTCTAGAAATCTATACTTTTCATAACTCCTCAAACAGTTCTTAGGCAGCATGAAAGACTGTTCTTGACTAAAATGCAAAACTGAGTCAGAAAACTTTCATAATAGCTAACTGTATTCAGCAACAGTATTCCCCACTTTGAGCTGTATGTGCATTTTTCTTATCTATAAGATGGGCGAGGCTATGAAATAATCATCATGCATCCAACGTGTGTGCTCCACCTTCCAAGGTAGGTTAGGCTGCAGTACACATGTTTCCTCTTCCTATTTCTCCATTCTCCTTTCTAGACTGCTCCTTAGCCCGACAGTTCTCAAAATGTAGCTCTAGGACCAACATCATCAACATCATCTGTGAACTTTTGAGAAATGCAGATTCTTAGCCCCCCTTCCCTCCCTCGCCTCCCAGTTCATTGAGCCAGGAACTCAGGAAGTGTTTCATGGTCCTCCAGAGGATCCAGACGCCTGCTGTGATTGGAGCACCACCTGTCTCCTCAATGTCTTTCCTTCCCTTCCTAGCTACCTGCTCATAGGAAATAACGGAATCTGTTAAAATAAGTCACACCTTGTTAGGAGCATTTGTATTTCAACATAAAATTTTGCCAGCCTCTTATCACCATCTGATCTTCCATAAATCAAACCAAAGCATACACTGGGGAAAACAATCCTTAATTAAATGAAGGGTGCTGAGAGAATTGGATAACTACATGTAAAAGACTGAAGCTGGACTCACTCCCTCACCACTTACAAAAATTGAATACACACTCACACACACACACACATACATACATACAAATAGATGTACATACATACACATTGAAGACATGAAATGATAAAAATCAGAGAAGAAAGTCTGAGAAAACTCTTGATGATGTCAGTAGAGATTTTATGAAGAAGACTCCATTGGCAATAACAACAACAACAATGACAAATAAATAAATATAACTTAATAAACTAAAAAGCTTCTGCACAACTAAGGATACAACAACTAAAGCAAACAGAAACCTTCAGAATGGGAAAATTTGCATGCTATGAATCTGAAAAAGGGCTGATAACCAAAATCTGTAGAGAACTCAAATTAGTCAACAAAAAAGCACACAATCTTGTTTATCACTATGCAAGAGTTATGAACAGATCTTTCTCTGAGAAAGATAAGAAAAATGGCTAAAAACATATTAAAAAATGTTCACCATCCTGAATCATCAGAGAAGTGCAAATCAAAACCACCCTGAGTGAGAATAGCCCACATTACAAAGTCCTAAAGCTGCAGATGTTGGAGAGAATGCAGAGTGAAGGGAAGGAATACTTTTATTGGTGGGATTGCAAACTAATACAGCATCTATGGAAAGAAGTAGGCCTTTCATTTGATCCCACAATCCCATTACTAGATAACTACTCAGAAGAAAAAAAATTATTTTACTGTAAGGACATTTGCACTCGAATGTTTGTCACAGCTCAGTTCATAAATGCCAAGATGTAGAATCAACCCAAGTGGCCATCAATCCATGAATAGACTAACAAACTGTGATATATGTGTGTATATATATATTTACCATGAAACACTATTCAGCCATAAAAAGATGGACAGTGTACATATTTTATATTAACCTGGATGGAGTTGGAGAACATTACACTTAGTAAAGTACCCTAAGAATGGAAAAGCAAATATCCAAGCTACTCAGTACTAATATGAAACCAGTAGATCAGGGGTCCTCAAACTACGGCCCGTGGGCCACACGTGATGGTGTGAATTGTATTTGTTCCCATTTTTTACTTCAAAATAAGATATGTGCAGTGTGCATAGGAATTTGTTCATATTTTTTTTTAAACTATAGTCTGGCCCTCCAATGGTCTGAGGGACAGTGAATTGGCCCCCTGTTTAAAAAGTTTGAGGACGCCTGCAGTAGATGAACAAATACATGCCCACATAAGAGAAAAACACAATTGAACTTGAGTGGGGCTAGGGAGAAGAGGGGTGAGGAGAAGGAAAGAGGGAAGGAGATTGGATGTGCTGTCATCTAATAGGCACAGGTAAGGGTATATGGCACACATCCTGGGTGAGGGGCACAACTACAACTTGCACTCTACAACTCGCACTCTAACAAACACAATGTACCCTAATCATCTGCACCCTCATATTAATCTGGAAAAAATACGATAAATGAGTAAATGATAAACCCATAGCAATTAAGCACTATTGGAAATTTTATGTAATTATAGTACCTTGAAGAAAAGTATTTTGATGAGAAGATTGGTTGAGGGTATCATCAAATTGTTACTCATTTTATACCTGATCTATACCTGAAAGTTTTCTATTTTGAGTAATCTCATCCTGTATAGATACATCAGCACATACCTGGCCTATTCCATCCCTTCCTAGGTCCCTTTGCAAATGGGTAACAACCAATGGAAAAACTAATCCATGCTGATATACAATTATTTTGCCTACCACAAGTATAGTGTGATCTCACTGGGGACTTCTGGAGATGATTTCTTAGTCCAACATGATGGAAAAATTTAGGTAACATGGCAGACTGATGAGATAGAAAGAGAACTTTCATGAATTTTGCTCTACCTCCTCATGACTCCACAATGTTTTTTCTTTCAAAGGTAATTTTAGATTTGTATCTGAAATATTTACTCAAAAAAAAAAACTATAAGGAACTATAAGGAGATGTGATTGCTGTTTTGCCTTATTTAAAAAACAGGTAAAGAAGTCCTAAGTTTCCTCTGAAATTCACAGGAATGCACGTTTTAGCTCAACACAAGAAAAGATTTCTAAGAACTAAAGCTGTCCATCTCCATAACTCAAGGAGCATAGCACAGGTGTTAAGAGCACATAATCTGGAAGCAAATGAGCCTGAGTTCATATTTTACAACATCTCTTTTTAGTGACTTGACCTTGAACGAAATAGTAAATGCTCTACACTTCATTTTTCTTAAAAATGACAATACTAATGTCCTCTTCATAAGGTTATTGTGATGATTAAGTAGGATAATTGATAATTGTGAGGTACTTAGCATAGTACCAAGCACAAATGATCACTTGGTAAATGGTAGCTATTATTTTCATAGTTTCCAGCAGAGGCTTAACCACCACCGTGCTGAGAGGCTATCAAAAATGGGATGAAATAACTGCTAATGTCTATTTCATATCTATGAATCTTACATCCCAAGAAACCATATATTCTCTTATACACTTAAATGAAAAGTACTGAGAGGAAATAACTAAACAGGTAAAATAATCACTTGAAGAAATTTTATGATGCAGTTTGGCTAACATTTTTTTTTTTTAGGAATCTATAAAACAAATCCTAAGTGCTCTTTTCAATGATCACTTTTTCCCACTATGAAAGTATTCCATATTAATTCAACACTTTCTTTGATGACATTTCCATCCCTCACAGTAAAACTTAGCCATGGACAAGCAGCCACATTCACACAAAATCTATCTGCATCATTTATGCAGAATCCCATGAAGTTTATGAAACACTGTCTTGGTTGGCCTCAAAGACTACACGACCATTTTTTCTCCGAGTTTATTTCAATATAATTTTCTGGGTATAGCTTTCTATTTGTACTGACTTAGAAGATGGATAAAAGATTTTCTCAATCTGACAAGTTATTTCTTGACATTATTCAAGGCATTTAACATTTGGAGGGTTTTATTGTATACATTCTTGACAAAATTTGAAAATATTGGCTCAGTGCCTGTAGCTCAAGTGGATAAGTCACCAGCCACATACACCAGAGCTGGCGGGTTCGAATCCAGCCCGGACCTGCCAAATAGTAATGACAACTACAACAACAACAATAACAACAACAAATGGCCAGGTGTTGTGGCGAGCGCCTGTAGTCCCAGTTATTTGGGAGGCTGAGGTAAGAGAATTGCTTAAGCCCAGGAGTTGGAGGTCGCTGTGAGCTGTGATGTCACAGCACTCTACCCAGAGTGACAGCTTTAGGCTCTTGTCTCAAAAAAAAAAAAAGTTTGAAAATATCCAGAAAGAATCAGTAATGTTCTGAAAACTCTTGAAAAAGAGCTTTTCTCAGCTGTACTCAGAAAATGTTATTTTAAAAGAATGGTGAATAGTAAAAGTCTTTTTAAAAAGTGGTAGAAACATTACCCTTTTATCTCATAAACAAAGGATGTATTTTCCAAATGAAATCACATCTGAAACTTTACTACAATTTTAACCTATTTCAGGGCCTTTGATTATAAATTTCATATCTTGATAATAATTCCTGGGGATGTTTTGGCAAAAGTCATGTTGGAATAAAAGAAGATATGCAACTTCAAAGAGTGAACCCGTTATATTTATCACTTGTTATAATCCTTCTTGATTTAATTCCTGCCCAAATAAATGTATCATCAATAATTTATTTATGCTTATAAATAGGACTGCATTTGCTTTCGTACCAGGTAGGGGCCCTTTGGGACCCCAGAAGGCCAACAAAGTGGATTTTAACCAGAGATTTATGGTGTCAGTGATCCTAGGTCCACAGCAACAGCCCAATAGTTGAACCAGGCAGGAGCCAGTGGGCATTCAGTCACTGTAACTTTGCAGGCAAGACCTTCATGAGAATCAATAATCGTAACTCAGCCTGAGCCTCTGCTTGGGAATCTGTATAGTTTATTTATTATCCATCCACTTTGGTAAGGAAAATAAACCTATGGCACGTTCTGTTTCACATAATTATGTATGAATATTAGAAATCCTTATTACACTCATATTTACATAAAATCCAGGTATGGAGTTGGGGGGAAAAGCAACTTGAGTTGGGATGCTAGGTTGCCGGCCCCAGCCCATGAAACTGCCAGAACATGGACCGCTGTACAGGCTCTCTTGGGCTATGGCTCCCCATAAGTGCCAGGGAGCCCGTTGTCTCAGTCAGGTAGGGCTCCCCATCAGGAGGAGACAGTGGTCTCAGGTCAGAGGTGCCGGAGCGCCTCAAAGGCGCAGCAGTCAGTCTTAGTAGGAGCCGAGTAGGAGCCACTAACTTCTCCCGTGGTTGTTTATAGAAGTGATCCTGTGGCTATTCACACCACAGGTGTGGAGACTGCTAAGCAATGATGTATGTGCTCTCGTGCTTTTTAACGAGAGACCAATCCCTTCCCCATTCCCTTATTACCAAGGTGCTTCTTTTCAGGTGTCTCCTACGTTGAAGTGAAACTAAAAAGCTTGGGCAGAATCTTCTTCTTCCACTTATTAGCTGTATGATATTAGACAACATTCTAAGATTAGTAGCTATAACTCACATTGAACTTACTTTGTGGCAGTGATTTTTATATGCAATGGTTTTGTGATGATTTCACTGTTTCAATTTTACAGAAAATGGTAGCAAAACATACCAAATGAAGTAACTTATCCAGGCACACTCTTGTATAAGAGGGGAGCCGGGATTCATACCATGGCAGTCAGGCTCCAAAGTTCGGGTTCTTAAAAATCACATATACTGTCTTAACTCTCTCATTTACATATTACATGAGAAAGGTAATAATACTTTTTCATTTTTTTGAGACAGTCTCATTCTGTTACCCCAGGCTATAGTGCCGTGGCATCAGCCCAGCTCAAAGCAACCTTGAACTTCTGGGTTCACGTGATCCTCCTTTCTCATCCTCCCAAGGAGCTGAGAACACAGTTACCCACCGTGATGCCTGGATAATTTTTCTATTTTTAGTAGAGATGGGGTCTTGCTCTTACTCAGGTTGGTATCGAACTCCTGAGCTCAAACAATCCACCCTTCTTAGCTTCCCAGAGTGTTTGTTAAGATTACAGGCATGAGCCACTGTGCTCATCACTAATAACACCTTTGATACCAACAGCCTCTAATTTCCATTAGTCCCAAATATGATGATGTGATAATCATTAATATAATGATAATTATATTAGTTACAATAATTATCAAATTGCTAAATAACAATATTAACTCATATTAAACTTATTATATAATATATAATTCTACAAAAGGTAGAGAATAAATTACTATTTCTTATTATTAGCATCACATATTTCCAATATAATTGTTCTAGCATCTATGAAAGTTAAGATTTATATATAGCATCAACCCCATTTAATAGATGAGGGAAATAAAATTCAAGATTTAGAGTCATTTGCCAAATATTCTATAGTTAGAAAATGGTAGGACCGAAATTCAGTTTTACATCTTCTTGACTCTAAAATGCAAATTATTTTTATATTATCATATTGATCTTAAAAATCATAGATAATATTTTACCCTTTAGAAGTTTAAATTCTAAAGTTATCTTTTAGAGCTTTTGTCAAAAGTGCTTATGGCTTTGAAAAATATGTAGTAAATATCTAGAGTGTATTGTTGTAATTAGGAGCAATGGAAACATCCTTTTACTCTCTCTTTAGTGACTAAAATTCTTCAGAAATAATAGAATTATTTCCTAGTTTATAACATGATAAAATAAATAGCTTATTCCAACTGGAAACTCAAGTTGATTTTTTGGCAATCACTGAAAATAATATAATATACACAAGAAATGCCCTTTCCATAAAGAAGTAGCTGATTTCTGCAATTATAAATAATGGTTGACTAACAAAACCTTTGTCAGCTATATTAAGTCATCTTGGAAGAATCTTTACTGTTGATGCTCCATGCTCAAGACAGTGCTTTCTTGAAAACTGCAGATATGTGTGTAGGTAAAAAGTCTACTATATTATAGGTAGAGAGAGAAAAAATCCAGATTTGCTATAGAATTCAAATCTGAGTTAAAATCTTACATCAGTTGAAATCTGAGTGTTCATGGGGCCATAGTTTCAAATGATGTTAAAAGAGTTAGAGGTAATTATATGCATATATTGCAGCAATTATATTTTTATAAGGTCAATTGGAGCTATATGGCTAGTTTAACACGGCATGATTCTTTTAATACCATTGAATATCCACTTGCCTTGAAAGTCCTCAAGTCAAGTCTTAAATCAGAGGATCATTTAAAAACAGATATCTAGGGCCAAAGGGTCATGAGAATCTGCTATATTATACATACCGGATTAGTGAAATCAACCCGAGACCTGCATTTAAGTAGCAATATTAGGATAAGACCAGCCAAGATAGACAAAACCAATAGTTTTTTTAAATATATAAATATATGCATATATAAATGTATATGCCTATATATAAAATACACCGTAAGTAGTATGTGTGTGTATATATATACATTATATAGGCCTATATATAAAAATATTTATATAGGTAAATATAAATAGTATATACAAATATATTTCTCTCTATAAATATATATATATATACACACACAATAGAACCTCAATAGTTGACCATCTCCAAAAATTGACAACCTCCTCAAGTTGATCTAACTATAACAGACCAGACATTCACTGCGTGTACATGTCAGTACAGTCGGGCTAGTCCTTATTTAGACCACTTCCATGGGTTGACCAGTTTGTTACAGTCTCGAGTGGTCAACTCACAGAGGTTCTCCTGTGTAATTTAAAAACTATGGCAGTAGCTAGCCATTAAGTCTAGGACATCAAGGTAGGGTACATTAAAGAAACTTGAAAAGATCATTAAGACCTACCTGTAAAAATAGCTCAAAACTTGCCACTTTTTCTCATACTGTTTCTGGAAGAAAAATATGCCCAGGAAAAGGAAAATTACCATTTTATTATCACTAAACTTTTGCCTTGAGTCATCTATAACTCTCTAATAGATTAGCCAGAGGTGATGAAAAAGATTACTACCCAACGTAAATCCAAATAGGCCCAAACCAAAGCCGACTGGAAGATTCCAAAAGTGATTTTCAAACTCCAAGTTGAAATAAGGCCAAACCATATGTACCTGCTTAAAGAAGAGGTAGAAAAACTAACTTTGCCCCATGCCAAAGGTCAAGATGCACTAGGTTCCCTGCCTTAGGCCTTTTTCACGTGGCTTCTGAAGTGTTTCTTTGAAATTTATAGAAGAAAAGGAAATTTAAAGAAAGATTCCACCCTGAACAATAATCTTTCGAATTTCCTTCCCTTTGAACTTTAGCTCATTATATTATCTTCAACATGAAAATCTTGAATTAAAATTTTTCTTCTTCGGGATAAAATTGGAATTGAGTGGTAGAAGCAGAAGGCAGAGAAGTTCCTTACCATCACCCTATATATAGAACCCTAATATTATGCCCTTTTAATAGATGAGCAAAGAGGAGTTTAAAAAGTTTTCATAATTCGTCTCAGGTCACACACTGTGAGAATCTAAAGAATTCTGACACCAGGGCTGTGCTCAGCTTCTTCACAGAGAAAGTCCCAAATTGCCAAGGTAAGGCTGGGAGTGGGGAGAAAATTGAAACTAAGAGGCAAAGTTTAGGGGCTTACAGTACAAATATTTCAATACCCAGTATACAAAGATGTTTTAGTTCTCAGTTTCTGACAAAGTCATGTTATAAATGATTCCCATTTTTTGGAGGTGTTTAATCTTAAGGTAGCCAATCATGGGCTGTAAAGCACCAGCATTAATTAATACAAATTAGAGGATACGATCAAAAAATGTATTTCCTCTTTATAATTTTATTTTCCTTTTCTTTATAATTCCTTTTATCCATAATGTTAATTCTTTACTATGAGTTATGGCCAGAAAAATCAATGGATAAATGTGGCTTAGAGTTCTGGGAACATTACTTTTGCTTGAGAAATAATACCACAGAGTGAAATTGGTACCTTGAATTTAAACTGCTATAATAACTTGGTGATGCCTCTGTGTTCTAAATTTTAGTGCTCTAGGGTGAGTGTTTGGATATCTTTTTGGCTTTATTGACCGAGTGCATCATTAGAAATACTAAACCCATTAACATTGTGGTGGTGGCTCACAGTTTCAGATGCACAGAAGGAGTTCCACCTGTTTCAGTGACAGATGATTCAGGCTGCTGCTGCAGATAAAAACCACCTGGCAGGTACTAGACAGAAAAATAGGAATGGAGGAAGGGCGCTTTTCCAACTTCAGCATTTCTGGGGAAAAAAAAAGAAAAGAGTTTCAAATTTGGACTCTTAGTTTGTTCTGTGGAGCTGTAAGAAAATACCACAGTCTGAGTAACTTAAAATAAATACAAAGGTTTGGCTCATGGTTCCAGAGGATGGGAAGTCTAAGGTGAAGGGGTCTGCACCTGACAAAGGCCCCCTTGCTGCCTCATAACAGAGGAACCATAATGGAGGAAGGGTAGAGAGAGGGCAAGAGAGCAAGAGGGGGCCAAACGTGTGTTTTTATGAGAAATTCGCTCCTGTGGTAATGGCATTAATCTCTTCTTGAGGGCTGTGCTCCCACAACCACAGGCCCCATCCCTTTGCATTGCTGCATTGGAAATCAAGTTTTCGATACATGAAATTTGGGGGACACATTGAACCAGAGCAGGGACTTAAAATCTTTTTCGGAAACAATGAGTTACCTGTAGAAAGTCTTCTATTGTGACCTGTGAGAAGGCATGAGCACACGGCCGCCATATTTGCATGATTGGCATGATGGTGTTCACCTGGTGCACACTGGCAACTCGTGTTTTGCAAGCTTAGATGGATAACAAGAGGTTGCCCTCCAACAAATTTCCTGACCTTCCTCTGCTGCTCTTTGTTGTGCTTCTTCTTCTTCAGCAAAAGCTGATGGGGCTCTGGGGCAAAAGGAATAGTACAGATGACAAGAAGTGGAAGACCAATAGGGCAAATTTAGGAATTGTGAAACTACCAAATATGGGGGTGGAAATAAAGTGCGTGTGCAATTCAAAATTGTTTAACGTAGTAAATTGTACTTGCACTTTATGTCCACCCTGTATATAGCAGCATAAAGGGGTACCCACAAGAGCTGCGTCACAGATTTGGGCATTGCACACAATTCACTTTCACTTCAGGGCTCGTTCACACAATTTCATGCAGCACACCAAGGTCTGCCTATACACTGTCCTGGGAACTTTTATCCTTCTCTGTGTTTTCTTTACCCTAATAAGATTAGAAAGTGTTTGAAATCTGGTTCCTACTATCTTTGGCTTCTTTTATAATTTGTATCTTTGCTTTGTAATACGGTAGAGAACACTTATGTTCATTTTCATATTGGTTCACTAATACAGAAATCAGATATGATTGTGTTGTGACTGTGATCTATGAAGCATTAGGTAAAATCTTGCATGGAAAAGAACAGACAGAAATACGACACTAAAAATGGTGAATTCAAAGAAAGACGTATCATTATGGAGGCAGAACCGCTCTGACAGTACCATCCTCTTCATGTGTTGAACCCAGTCTGAGTTTGTTCTTTTGATATTATCACAGTGTCATAATCTTACCAAAATTAAAACATAAGAGACAATTGGACGTAGAATATTTATGAACATACTGCATTACAATGATTAACAACTATATTGTCAATGTCTTGATCACAGGTAAAAGCAATAGTGAAATGCACCGTTGTTTAAGGAAGTATTTGTGGTGTCTGTATCTATTAGTTTATGTTGTATTCACAGGGACACTACCTTTCAGTGATGGAAGCATGTGGTAATGTTTAACGGTCCTATGTTCTTCTGCTTGTGACTCTGTGATGGAGAGTATCTACAAGTGGTATTGACTTCTTAGTATGTAAAATTATTCTATTCTGATACTCTCTTAATCACAAGCAAGAGAAAAATTGGTGTTTTATAGTATAGCTGGAGTCAAAAATGTTGGCTTTGTGTCAGTTAAACAGTTTCCTTTATAAAATTTCTTTAGTTCACCTTTAGTGACTTCCGCTCCCTTGGCAGAGTGCCAGTGTCATACTATTTCCACATGTCCTCAGGCAGAGAGAATACAGTTCAGCTCTCATGCCAGTGGGTCACTGCTTTGGGAGAAAAGTCAACATGTTGTTAGGTGAACTCTGCACACCCTCTCTGCCCTGGAGAGCTGAGGGCACCACAAAATTGCCTCATTCTGGGAAGCAATAGAGGAAATAGAAAGGAAATCAGACTTATTTCATTTTATTTTATAATTAAATTATTATTTTTTTTGAGATAGAGTCTCAGATTGTTGCCCTTGGTAGAATGCAATGGTGTCATAACTCACAAGAACTTCAAACTCTTGTGCTCAAGTGATCCTCTTGTCACAGCCTCCCAGGTAGCTGGGACTACAGGTGTCCACCACAACGCCCGGCTATTTTTAGAGATGGGATCTGGCTTTTGCTCAGGCTGCTCTAGAACTTCTGAGCTTAGGCAATCCAGCTGCCTCAGACTCCCAGAGTGCTAGGATTATAGGACTGACCCATCGTGCCCAGCCGGAAATCAGACTTATAAATATTTGACTGACCTAGGACTTATAACTACATATATTAATAATCATGCATATAATATTTGTTAATTAGAGAAAGGATAGCCATAAAAATATTTGGAAATAAGAAGCTCTCTGCTTAACATCTTATTGATTATAAAGTAATTTAATATGGGGTCTTAGTGTTAAATGTATTTCTCCCGGCCACTGTTTTTTGAACCTGTTTCATGAAAATACTTTATACCCCATGATTGCATTAATCTACACAGCTATGATTTGATAAAAAATAAAAATAAAAAATAAAAAAAGAAATATTACTTTACTTCATAGTTAATAAGTTATAGTTATATCTTTAACTAATATAAAATATCTCATTAAACATTATCATAAAATGATTGTTAGAACAATAATATCTAACCTTTACTAAGTACTTTCTATCATTGTGTTAAGCACTATATAGTATTTGTTTTACTTATTTACATATGAAGTTATAATAACAGAACATGATGAAAAATGGGGAGAAAATACTGTGAACAGAATCAGGAGAGAGGTCGTTAGAGAATTATACCTGGAGAAAAGAAGCAACAGGAGAGAAAGAAAAAAATTGTTTTTTTTTGCCTGTGACATCCCAAAAGAAGAAAACCAATAGTAATCTCTAGTATATTTATCCAATAGTAAATCTATGCTCCTCCCTGCCAAGGGTATGGAAAAGTTGAGTAGTGTGTGTGGCTTGACTGGGCAGTGACTCCTCACCCCAGGAAGGAGAGGGTGAGGGATGTGCTGCTTTGGTAACAGCTTAAGTAATGTGCAGAAGGATTAAGACCTCATCATAAAGGATAAACCAGTTGTTGAACCACAGAGAGCATTGACATGGTTTGTCCAGTTGTCTCTGAGACTTCACATACCCATAGGCTAGAGTCTAGATAAAGCTAAGAAACTGTGAAAAAGTCTTTCCTGCTTTCCCAGTAAAGAGAATAAATGCCAATGATTGCAGATGAGGTGAGTACACTTTCCAGGCTAAGGTCATTCTAGAATCTTCACTATTTGTATGCATCCTACACATAGAATGTTTAATATGTACAAATAATCTATAGTTTGTTAATTAAACAAATTAGTCTTCATATTGCATCTTCACAAAATTGCTCACAACATATTATAGTCTCATGACTGCTGACAAAAGAATTATATCTCCAGCAAGATATCATAAAACAAATCATCAAGTGGACTCATAAAAATTGCCCAAGTTAAGATGTTATGTTTGTAACATAAACATATATTTAGAAGACACTTGCATACAATCTACTTCTAGTTGTCCCAACTGATGGTGCTTATTAAAAAACCTTGAAAACTTGAAAGAAATACTTGAAGATTAAAACAAAGAAAAATCTTTCCAATTCCATTATTTACAGCATTTTGTTTGTATTCTTAAACTATCAATTTTATGTCTCCTATCACTGACATTTATTATAGGCAGTCTTAGAATGAGAAAAATCTACTTGATTAATTTTAATTGGACTCTCTGATAAATATATAGAATGTAAAAATACGCTGAGCACCTAATAATAGTGTCTAGCCTTATCTAAAATAAAATAGTTGAAATACATAATAAAATATGCTAATTTTATGAGAACAACTGTACAATTAGATCTTATGCAACAAAAATAAGACAGATGGGCAGCGCCTGTGGCTCAAAGGAGTAAGGCACCGGCCCCACATGCCAGAGGTGGTGGGTTCAAACCCAGCCCTGGCAAAAAACTGCAAAAAAAAAAAAAAAGACAGATATAAAAAATAATTTTAAGGGGACATTATATTATGTCACAGAGTAAAAACTGGTTTAGAAAGCTAATGTAGAGATTTCCACTTGTAAAATGTTGGAATAGATATGTATTTCCCCACCTTTCCATTACGTACAGCTAGAACACCTGGACCTTATATATATTACATACATAAAGGGACTCTGGAAGAAGGAGAGAAGACCACAGATGGTCTGTGGATCTTGGAACTGACCAATGACATAATGGTTCATTCCCTAGACTTTCTTTTTGCTTCTTCTGTGTCATCTTTGGTCCTGGAGCAGCCAGCAACCCAGAAATACCAACAAACACAAATGAAAGGAGCCCCATGGAGAGCCCCCTCTCTCTAGCCAAAGGACAAGGAAATGGGCAGGCTGACAAGAGCAGAAGTTTTAGACAGTAGTTACTATATGGAAAACACCATGGAAAAAACCCTCGGCCCTACTCCCATCCCTCACTAACAAAGGCTGAGTATGCAATCTACAAGCTCACTCTTACCTGTAAGGCACCTTTACCCACCACACCCTACCAGTGTACTGTCTGAGAAAGCCCCGTGGGGAGCCTGGAGTTTCATCCCTACAGGGCAGTAAAGAGGATCCTTTGCCTCTCACCTGAAGCATCGCTGGAAACCACCTGGGTAGCCTGGGCTTCTACTCACACCCAGTGTAAAAAGGTACTCACCTCTACCTGCTGGAGTGGTATCAGAGCAGGTAGAATGGACAGCCAGGACTTTAATCAGCACCCTGAATTACCTAGAACACCTCCTAATTCTTGCTAACACCTACCTCAACGTGTCCGCATGGCTAACAATGGCAGACAAGGCACCCTTGCACTCCCAGAATCCTTTC
Source organism: Perodicticus potto (assembly GCA_963574655.1). Classification (NCBI taxonomy): domain Eukaryota; kingdom Metazoa; phylum Chordata; class Mammalia; order Primates; family Lorisidae; genus Perodicticus; species Perodicticus potto. The sequence continues at coordinate 36,842 of CAUYRH010055440.1, read as the reverse complement.
AGCATAGGACTAATGGGAAGCTTCAATTCCCACCACTTCCTAGCAGTTAACAAGAGGTGTTACCAGGAGTTGAAGTGTGACCTGGATTTTCACTCCCACCTGACAGTACTATTTCTCCCCCAGGAGTAGTGGTAGTAGCAGATGAGCCCTTTCAAAGCAGAAGATTGAAAGAAGATATATAACTTCATAATGTAACACCAAATATAAAGAATTAAATCGAAAATCTCGGGCAGCACCTGTGGCTCAAAGGAGTAGGGCACCGGCCCCATATGCCGGAGGTGGTGGGTTTAAAACTGCCAAAAAAAAAAAAAAAATCAAAAATCTCTTGCCATACCAAGAACCAGGAAAATGTCAACTTGAAGGAGGAAAGACAATCCACAGATCCCAACGGCTAGACGATGCAGATGCTAAAATTATCTGGCAAGGACTTTAAAGGCAGCCATCATACAAATGCTTCAACAGGCAAATATGAACTTGCTTGAAACAAAAGAAAATATGGAAAATCTCAGCAAAGAAAGAAGGTGTAAAGAACAAAATAGAAATTTAAAATTAAAAAAAATAAATTAAAAGCTCAGCGGGTTCAAAAGCAGAATGAAAAGAACAGAGGAAAGAATCAGAGAACATGAATATACAACAATAGAAATTACCCAATATGAACAATGATTAGAAAACAGACTGAGTAAGCCTCAGGGAAGTGTGAGATTATAGTAAACGATTTAACATTCGGGTCATTGGCGTGCTAATTGGAGAGGATATTGAATTTGTAATTTAAAAACTTCCATAAAAGAAGGTTTCTAGAACTAGAAGCTTTCATTGGAGAATTATATCAAAAGTTTAAAAGACAATTGACATAAATTCTACACACTCTTTTCTAGAAAACAAAGAGAACATTTCCCCACTTCTTTTACATAGCTGATATTACCCGAGTGTTAAATCGGAGAAAGGCAATACAAAGAAAGAAAACTAAAGGCCAATATCCTTCATGAATATGAATATTAAAATACTGAATAAAAAAATGTTAGAAAATAGATTTCTCCAACATATTAAAAAAATTGTAAACCATGACCAAGTGTGTTTTATTCCACAGATGCAAGGCTGGTTTGAAAATCAATCAATATAATCTAGTACATTAACGGGCTAAATAAGAAAACTCAAAAAAACTCATATAAATTTATACGTAAAAATTCAACATCTTTCTTAGAAAACTAAAAGTAATGGGAATTCTTTCAATTTGATGAAGAACATTTACCAAAAAAGCCTGCAGCTAATATCACAGTGAAAGACTGGATGCTTTTCCATTTAAGATTGAGAACTAGATGAGAGTGTCTGCTTGCATTATTCTTACTCAACGTGGGGCTGGAGTTCTCAACAATGCATTAAAACAAAAAAGGAAATAAATGGCATATAGATCAGAAAGGAAGAAATAAAACTGGCCTTATTTGTCGATGACATAATTTTACATAGAAAATTCCAAGGAATGTATGAAAAACTTAAATGAGTATAGTAAGGTCACAGGACACAAGTTTACCATACAAAAACTAATTGTGTTTCTGTATAAGAGCAATGAGCACACACACACACGGTTAGAATGCAACACCATTCAAATCACTTAAAATGAAATACTTAGATGAAAATCTAACAAAATGTGTACAGGACTTGTATTTTGACAACTACAAACCACTGATGAAATCATCAGAGAAATTCTAAATAAATGAAGAAAAACACCATATTCATGGGTGGAAGAGTGAATAGAGGAAAGATGTCATTTCTTTCTAAATTGACTACAGGTTAACACAATTTTTATCAAAATCCCAGCAATATATTGTATAGATATAGTGAAAATTTTTGAAAATGTATATGGGAAGTCATGGAAACTGTAATAGCTAAAACAATTTTTAGATAGAAGAATGAAATGGGAAAAATCAGTGTAACATTCCCAAGTCTTATACAGTAACAGCAAGACTGCCTGATATTGGTAGAAGGATAAACATACGGATCAATAGAACAGAGTCAACAATCCAGAAATAGCCTCAAATAAGTACAGTCAACTAATTTTGAGAAAGATTAAAACCCAATTTAGTGGAGAAATGATAGTCTTTCAACAAATAGAGCCAAAGCAATTGGATATCCATAGGCAAAAATAAATTTTGAACGCAACCTCACACCTTACACAAAAGTTAACATACCCCACTTTATAGATTTAATTGTAAAATAGGAGAAAATCTTTGGGACTTAAGGCTTGGTAAAGAGTTCTTAAACATGATTCCAAAAGCACTATACATAAAGTTTTTTAAAAAAATCAATACATGGACTTCATCAAAATTAAATACTTTTGTTCTATGAAAGGATCATTAAGTCAATGAAAAGACAAAGCTATAAACTGGTAAAAATATTTTCAAACCACATATTTGACAATGAACTCATATCTAGAATGTATAAATAACTCTCAAAACTCAACAATAAAAATATCTCAATTAAAGAACAGGCATAATACATGAAGATTTCACCTGCTGGTTGCCAGGAAGAAATCTGGAGAGAGAAGAAAATGGGGAGTGTTTATTCAATAAATATAGAACTTCAGTCAGAAAAGATGGAAAAACTTCTAGAGATCTGCTGTACAACATTATACTAATAGATAATAATATTGCACTGTACACTTAAAAATTATGAAGACGGTAGATCTTCCAACATGTGTTATTTAATAGAACAAATAAAGTTAAATTGCCACAGAAAGTATTTTTCCACATCATTGCTGCTCAAGTTCCGATTCACATATTGTGCTAACAATAAACTCTTTGTTGTACATTTGATTGAGGATGAAGAGGTTGGCCACAATCCGTCCTGGCACTAAGCATTCTATTTCAGATATTCGACAGCTTCTTAGCAGCAATACTGTACTGATAAATCAATGCAATGAATTACAATTTGGAATCCATCATTTTACCTTGTAATGTATAAGTAACAACATTTGGGAACTTTAAGTAGTATGATTATTTTTATATTACTATTATATAGCTACTTTAAGTAGTATGATTACTTTTATTCTTTGTGAGTCATTCCAAGAATAGATGATCAAATACAAAAATTACAGCCAGAAAAGTAGGAAATGGAATCACTTACAATAATTAACTCTCTCCAAATTTGTGAAATAATGCCTTGCACACACACACACCCCTACTCAGGAAACTGTGGCTTCTGGTGGGTACTTTGATTACTGAGATGTAGATAGTAATAGCATCTTCAGAAGAATTCAAAGAAAACTTCAACATCAAGAGGTTAGTGTCTTTTGTTTGATACTCAGAAAACAATACTATCAAATTTGTTTGCTAATCTCAAAGAAATAGCCCATTATTTTCCTTTTCCAGTATACTGTTCTGTAAAATCTATGGCTGAGACCGGCCTTACCATTCAATGACCAAGTTAATGCACTAACTAAAAACCCAATATGACTTAGAAATTGAGTATATTTTTTTGAAAAGTGTTTCGGTTGACAGCTAATACATCCATATATATATTTAAGTTGCTGGAAATGGAGTCACTTGCAGTAATTATCTCTCCAAAGTTGTGAAATAATGCCTTGTGACACCATCAAATACTACAAGTCTAAAGCATAAAACACGACATTTTTACAACTCAGATCTTCTCTTTATATGGCCTGAGAGACATGGGAAAGCCTCATAGTATGTTCAATATGTGCTTGTTGAACTGAGAAAGCTAGGTGTTACTTGGCATTAAGAAAACAGCATTGGCCTTGAACATTGGGTTATAAGCCTAGATCTAACAAGACTCATGGCATGACCTGAGCAAATCATTAGCTGACCTTACACCTTGATTTCCACTCACATCAAATTCAGGGTTGGAGAAAGTGCACAATCTATGTCTTTACAAGGCTTGTACTTATTGTGATATGTAACCCCATAAATACCATTAACCTATTTCCAGACTCTTACAATACTTTCCTCACTGGTCAAGATATTTCAGATTTCAAAATTTCACATCCACTAATTGCTCCAGAAATACTCTGAAAAACTTTCTTTGATCATTTCACTTACTATTATTAAAATTAAAAAAGAAAATAAACAAACAAAACTTTGTAACACCCATTGAATAAAACTCAGAACCCAGACTTTAAGTTCGGCCATACAAAGCCTTGTGAGCCATCAGCAGTGATTCTTCTCAATCTTTTCTTCTATTCTGCTGTGAAATCAGTATTTATTCTAGCTTAGCCCTGCCCTTCACAGTACATGGCTAACCTCTGCCCCTGTGGTTTTGGTTTATAATATTCCCACCACTTGGAAGGCCCTTCCTTTTCTCTCCACCCCCGCCCTTATTTTTTGTAAAGAATATCTCCCATTTATTGAGAGCTCACTAGTGCCAGCAAATACATTAAAATTTTTTTACAGCATTTTCTCATTTTTAATTCTCACAACAACTTTCTCAAACAGAGACCCTTACTAGGTCATTTTACTAGTAAGAAAATTAAGACACAAAAAAGTTAAATGAATGTTCCATATTTAGGCATACAATACAGTAGCAAAATGGGGAATAAGATAAAAATTCATTTTTTAGGTAGAATGAAGGCCTAGACTTCTCAATGAGAGACCCTAAAAAAAGTCATTAGGGTAGTTTCTAAGATAACGATAGTAATCCCTACTTTAAAAATCATCTACATTTTTAAAATAACTTTCTTATTCCTGTTTTGTTTCATTTTACTTTTCTTGGTTCAATATCAGCAGAATCTTGTGATTGGCAAAAGAAAATATAATGAAATTAAAACTCATTTTTAAAACTTAATATTTTCTAATTTGAATAAAAAAAATAATATGATTATTTTATATTACTTTCTGGTTCCAATAAAAATAATAATGACAATTTTAAAGACTACAACAAATTTCACTAGAACATTGATTTCCTTTAAGAGTATAGAAATCTTGTTACTGTTAAACATTAAAAATAAAATCACAAGTTTACTTGAATATAAATCTTCCAAGTCCAACATAGGGCCTACTTAATTGGAGGATAAGTTTGGTATTATTAAAGTTTATCCATATGTACACATGTACATAGAAATATTAGTTTTAGCATTCAATCATTTGACTACAGAAGGTTTTCACACTTGAAGAGGTCTTTGTTTGGTGAACAATGCTTTATATTCACTATTGGGGAATAGGTTACACCTACTGTGTCAATTAGCTTAATTGATGAGAACTTCAATTGGTCCTGGGGTGTGCTAATTTCCTCAGGTGAACCTATTGAGATAATTACTCAGAGAAACTTTCACAGTTGAAAAAGCTTTCTAATGTACTTGACTTAATCTGTGATCCGTTACTGTATTTCACACATACTAAATATCCCTAATCATCCTGACTTCAGTACTTTTGATATGGAGACAATTTTTGACTTCTCCTTCCACATTTTCTTCATCTGCCTCCCACTTGATCTCTCCAAGGGGGAAAATTAATATTAGCACTTAAAGCTTGATATTTAGTTCAAGAAAGAATATTCTCAAAATTGTCTCAAGATGGTAACTTATGTAGTTTGGAAGTGAGTTAAGAAACAGTTTGATGAAAACACTTCAGATTGTATATGAAACCAGCACATTGTACCCCCTGATTGCACTAATGTATGCAGCTATGAGTTAATAAAAAAAAAAAAAAAGAATATAACTATATGTGTATCTTAGGGTGGGTGCACTCACACACTTGTAGAGATCCTTTATATATATATAATAATATGTTATCCTAGCAGACCTATAAATTACTTGTTCCCATCTTACAAGTGCAACACACCAGGCTCACAGAGGTTAAATAACTATTCAACTTTGCATAGCAAAAGATAAGATAAATGGGACAACAGCTTTGGGGCATATGCTAAAAGGAATTAAACATTTGTGTTTGTGGGGGGTGGTGTTGAACTAAGGTCTTGAACATGCTTAGAGTGACTTTAGGACCCAGTATTTTTTCCAAAATTTCTGAAAATCAATGAGATCTATAAATATTTATAGTCTTTCTCTCTGTCTCTCTCTCTCTCTCTCTGTCACAATTGACAGAGAGAGCTTATGAACATCTCTGTGCAGCTTATGAACATCTTTCTTCCTAGCCATCCTCAACTTCTGTTCAAGGAATGCCTCACAATTAATGCCTGTTTTTTCATTAAGTTAACTCCTAGAGAAGTTTTTCAATAATTTTATTTCTGTAACCCACCTCATAATTATGCTCTGAACTTTTCATTTCTTATATGTCTGAAAATCTATAACTCTCAAATATCCACCTTCAGCATGACCTTGTGAGCTATCTATTTTCTGAATGATCCCCAATATCTGGATTTTATACCAAACTAAAATGCCACAACATCAACAAATTGGAAAACCTAGACAAAATGGATGAATGCCTAGAAACATACAACCTCCCAAGACTAATTTAAAAAAAAGTAAACAAAGACAAAGACAGTCACTTCATACTGGTCAAGGGAACAATACAATAAGAAGGCATTTCAATTCTAAATATTTATGCACCCAACTTAAATGCTCTGAGATTTATGAAAAAGTACTTAATTGGTCTGAGCAATATGATAGCCTATCACACCATAATAACAGGGGACTTTAGCACTCCTCTTACAGAGCTAGACAGATCCGCTAAACAGAAACTAAACAAAGATACGAGAGACTTAAATGGGACCCTAGAAGAAATGTGCTTAATAGACATATAAGAACACACCACTCCAAAACTAAAGAATATACGTTCTTCTCTTCAGCAGATGGAACACACTCCAAAATACATCATACTTAGGATCAAATCTTGACAAAATTAAAGCAATGGAAATTATACCTTATATTTTCTCAAAGCACAAGGCAATAAAGATGGAACTTGACTCCCACAAAAAGTCATCCCACACAAAGGCATGTAAATTAAACAACTTTATATGGAATAACAGTTGGGTCAAGGAAGAAATAAAGTAGGAAATTGTTAAATTCCTCAAACATAATAACAAGGAAGGTACAAGTTACCAAGACCTGTTGGATACTTCAAAAGTATTCCTAAGAAGGAAATTTATTGCATTAAATGCCTACACCCCCAAAATATAGAGAAAGCACATCAACAACCTAATGAAGCATCTTAAGGAAATGGAAAAGGTAAAACAATCTGATCCCAAACCTAGCAAAAGAAAGGAAATAACCAATATGAAATCAGAAATAAATGAAATTGAAAACAAAAAAATCATTCTGAAAATCAATTAAAAAGTTGTCTTTGAAAAGATGAATAAAATCAGTAAATGTTCAGATTAACTACAAACAGAAAAGTAAAATCTTTAATATCCTCAATCAGAAATGATAAAAGGGAAATAATAGTTGCAATAGAGATACATGAGATCATCTCTGAATACTACAAGGAACTCTATGCCCGGAAATTTGACAATGTAGAGGAAATGGATCAATACTTGGAATCACATCCTCTCCCTAGACTTAACCATGAAGAAATATATTTCCTGAACAGATCAATTTCAAGCACTGAGATCAAATAAACTGTAAAAAATATCCCAACAAAAAAAAAAAGCCCTAGTCCTGATGGCATTATACCACCATTCTATAAAACCTTCAAGAAGAGCTTATACCTATACTGCAGAAAGTATTCCAAAACATTGAGAAGGAAGGAACCTTCCCTGACATGTTCTATGAAACAAACTTCACCCTGATACCAAAGCCAGGAAAAGGCCCATTAAAAAGGAGAACTAATGACCAATTTCACTAATGAATATCTATGCTAAAACATTCAACATAATCTTAGCCAATACAATACAGCTACACATTAAAACAAATTATATATTGTAATCAAGTAGGCTTCATCCTAGGGATGCAAGGCTGGTTTAACATATGCAAATACATAAATGTAATTCATCCTTCTTTGTGTCTTTGCAATGATATGGATGGAAATGGAGATCATTACCCTAAGTGAAGGGTTTAAAGAATGGAAAAAGAAACACCACACGTACTCACTATTAAATTAGAACCAACTGAAGGGCATATCACACCGAGGGAAGTAAAACTAATGGACATTAACAAGGGAAGGAGGGAAAATGGAATGGATGAAAAGCTACGTAACAGGAACACTATCCTGGGTGAACACTATCTGGGTGACAGATAACCCTGACCCAAGCATTACAAAAGCAATCCATGCAACCAAAAACATTTTATACCCTAATATTTTGCATTTTTTTAAAAAGCAGATTTGATAGTATTTCTGTCCAGCTAAATAAATATAACATTAACAATGACTATATTTTATATAATCTTATTTGACTCTATGAAATAGTAGATCAGGTACAATTATTACTTTTGTACGATGCGAAAATTAGAGTTGAAAGTATACAAGTATCTTGCCAAAGTTCACACAGTTAATAAATTGCAGAACTGACTTTCTACCCTTTCTTACCACAAACTATTTCTATTATTCCAGACTAGGTCCACCAGAGACTTCTCTTTATATGATCCTTTAAAATGTGGTTTCACCTTCAAATTTTTCACTTCTTTTACTCCCACACATTTTATTAATTCTTATTTTATGAAACTATATGGCATTTTCCTCAGTGAGAAGATCTTCATAAATTCACATGGGTCCAGTTGTCATATAGAGGTAATTAATACTGAGATATCATCTCTATAGTACTTGAAGTCTCCATGAGAAAGATAATTTTGCCAATCCCCAGTCCTTCCTCCACGCAACACAACATTAACGACACTATTTTTTTAGGAATAAAAGTATCATGTTGTTTGTGTGGTTATACCCTGTAAGTCGTTCTTTTCTCACGTATCTTGTGACTTAGAAATTTGATTCCTTTAGATTCCGTACACTACCACCTCTGATCTCAACTCCCACTCCTCCCCATCTTCTGAAATATTTTCATCAGACTGTCTGAAATTCCACATTAACTATCGAGAGAAGTTGACACATCTCCACATTTTTTCAGTACACAGCTTTCCACCTTTTTGCTCTAAATAAAACCAATGACCCTGCCATGACTCTGTTTTATACATTTTCCTAACAAGTTATGGTGGGTTTTTATCTGCACACACTGTCAAGGAGAATTTGCTTCCTTTTTCTCCTTGTTGTTACTTCTAGATGTTTTTCTTGCCCTTTCTCTAATCTAGCTTCACGTTCTCTTGTCACTAATAGACCACCCCCTCTCCTTACTGCTGAAACGCACCACTCCCTAGGGTAACTATTCCTCCTTCTTTGATATTAGGGCTGAATTCACTGTTATTCTGTGTAAAATCACTCCTATCATAACTCTTTAGAATTTCACTATCATAAAAATGCTTCTAACGTTTAAATCTCTCAGGAAATGTATCTCCTCCACTCTGTCACAGCCGTACGGCCTCATGCCTGCACCCTGGTGCTTGCTGTAACCGGGGACTACCAGAATGATCTCAACATAGCTCCTACTTCCTCTCCCTCTGGCTCACTGCCTCAAGGACTCCGACTCAAATGGTCCTTCAAAAATCAGGACATATCTGATTCTAGACATGACTTTACAATGTTCCTTAACCCCTAAAATAGTTACTTCCCTCCTTAATCATTCATTCATTAAGCTCCATAGTCAATCCTCATAATCACTGAGTCCCCTTTCCTGCAGCTCAGCCTCTTTGCGACCTGCCTGCTGCCCCACAGATGAATATGTCTGGAGAAAACTAGACACTGGTGCTGTCTGGCCGCTCTTTAAAATCATGATCATTAACCTAAAATGCTTCCTTAATGTTTCCCAGTGATCATATTTGATTTTGCTAGTCCTATTCATGCCTCCATTCAACTACAAGGCCTCTTCATAGTTGCTCTTTCCTTAAACTACCAAAATCTCCTTCATCCTCATTCTCAGCTCACTGATAATTTGCTTGCTTTCAGAGACCAGCTATATAATTTTAAGGCTTGGTGCAGAAAGAAAATGCAGGACCTCTTGTTTAAAAAAGCAGAAAAATTACCACTAAAGGCAGTAAAATATAAAGCTTTTTCCTTCTAGTCTCTTTCTCACAAAATATTATGTCATTTTTAAATTTAGCATTTAATGTTCTTCTAAGTAATGAAAAATTAAAAAGAAATTAAGTTACTAGCATGGATTCTGCCAGTCATCTTTATATTGTGGAATGCCAATTTTAAATGAAAATAGAACATTTAACCCATATGCATAATAACCAAAATCACACCATTCATGTTTTGTAGCACATACATGCAGATGTATTTTATTCTTACCAGAATAGTAGCAATGCTGCACAAGACTAACTCAGTTTCTTTTTGCCTTCTGAACGTCAGTGCACATTCTGGTTAAACTCTACCTGCAGCTTACTGATGTGTGAGGAAGGTATGAAAGGAACAGAACTGTCAGTTGCCCTGGATTCCCCAAACTTTCACGCCATCATTTTTGGTATAAATAGTCAGCTAAGACAGGAGAGTCACACAAGTACGAAAAGATATAATAGGGCTCCTTGATCATGTGTGTTTCTTGGAACATTAACGATTTTTTTTTTCTGAGATGGATGCAAATTTTTATTTGTGCAAACTCAGAGTGTGACTTCTTCGGCTTACTGAGTCATAGATTTGCTAACCTTGCACTTGCCTTGAATCTTGCTGAACTCCCACGCAGCTGGGTCCACTGGAATTCTGCGCTCAAGGGCATCACAAATGCTGTGTGACTGAGGAGACAGGAAGAGTGAATTCATATATCCTGTACAGCCCCTCAGCTCACACCCTTGTCACATCAGATTTTGTAAAACAAGTGTTCAAAGCTAGACACGTAAACTGAAGTATCTGTTAAGAATTTCATAAATTCATAGCAGGGAATTAAAATAAGTAGGGGCCTTTCTGAGCATGGGGACCTGTGCTCCTGCGTGGGCTGCACACTGTGAAGCTGTCCTTGTCCTATTTCACGAAGAATAGAAATACTAAGGAATCAGAAGAGGCACCAGCACGCCATCATTCCTAAACCCATGGCTTCCACTTCCCTCCCTCTTTGATAAGCAGCCCATACTCCTGTTTAAGTTTTACTCATTTTCTCTCTTTCCAACTATTGAAAATTCTACATTTCTCCCCCCTCTCTCCCGTATCCTCTTTACCAGATACTCTCATTAGCAGAGATATATGTTATTATTTGTTGTATATAACTAAACCCATTTGCTTGACCTTGGCACAAAGTCAAGCTATCATGCCATCTCCCTACATTAAAACAAAACTTCTTAAAAGAACAGTTTATTCTTGCTGAATCCAGTATCTCTCCTCCCTTTGTACTTTGAATTCACTCCAACGAGGCACAGACATCCAAACCCCCCGTGATCCCTAATAGCACCGTCATGCTAATACTGGTGGTCAGCTTATAGCCACCAGTATTAGCAATTCCGGTGGCCATCATATTTTATCTATTATAGCATTTGACAAAATTGACTTCTCTCTCATCTTTGAGATTCTCTCTTCACGTGTCTTCTTTGATAGTTCATTTTATGTGTCAACTTGGCTAAGCCACGGAACCCTGAAATGTCTCTGAACATAAGTCTGGATGTTGCTATAAAAAAAACGTGTTTAGGTGAGAACACATAAACCAGTAGACTTGGGCTTTTTTTTCTGTGGCGTTCACCTATTTGTCTAATTTTTAACTAATACCAAGTTTGCTAATGTAGCTTTATAATACATTTTGATGAACAAGCTTTTTAAAATGCTTTCCCTTTTGTTTTCCTGCCCATCTTTTGAAACACTATGCATATTTAGAACATGATCAACATGTGACTCACGGGCCAGCTGCCTCACCTGACAGGGTGGGTTAGACTCTTTGCCTCTGTATTTCCAAAAGGAAACATCCATTTTTCTCTACTATGCTGCACAAGTGGCCTTAATGTATATATTTATTCAGTTTTTTTAAATTAATTTTTTAAATCAGAAATAAAGGCTCTTTGGTTAGAATTTCATTCATTGTGGTCTGAAGTATGAATATGACTTATCAATTCCCATTTATAGCTGCAAGACAACAAAAATAAAATAATTCTGGATGTGTGTTTTTCCCAATACTTAGTTGGCCCCATCTCTGAGACTCAGAAGTCATTCCTTGTAATGTTCCTGAAGCTGTTTCAATGAGAGGGAGAGCTGGGGATTGTTTCTTCCAAATGAAACAGCCGTTCTCTGCTGAGATTTCAGAACAGCCAGCAGATCATAAGAAGGTAATCCATTAGACCTCTGTTTGAGTTACTTTAAATTTACATTTGTAACTCCCTTTCAACATGAATTAAAAAATGAATCCTATTCATCTTTATATTCCAAACACCGTGTTATGCAAAGTAGAGGCCGTGACTCGTTTATCTCATCTGGTGGGGCCACAGGGAAGACACCAGGAAATGAAAGCATATTTCTTATGCCTGCCCTTCTTCAGGGTGAGTGGTATCAATAGGAATTGTAGGAATTTGTGGGAACATTTGGGAAATGAGGAGAATACTGTAAGTTCCTTAAAGCAAAGTGAATATGTAATTTATCATCTAAACTGGGAAGCTTTGAAAGTGAAAGGGGATGCAATTTACAATTAAGCTTGGACAAAAAGTACAAACTCAGACTTTCCCTGTCACATTTTGACTTGGGTATCATGATCCCTCTTACAGCAGAGGTAAGAGGTATGGGGGATAATATTTATAGGTAGACAATTGGAAAACAAGCTGAAAAAACATGTGATCTTTATTTGAAGTACTTTAAATGTTCTATAAAATGTAGACAATGTTAACATGAGCATACATTTAAAAGGTTTTGTTCATTTCCAGATCAATATTACAGGCCACTAAGATGATAGTATTAGAATTAAAAATGAAAGTAACAGGGGCTATCAGTACCTGAGGGTTTTTAATCCACTCCTAAAAAATAGAGGCAAAGATTGTTAATCAGAAAGAAGGACAAAGAAAATTCTCAGTCCAGAGTGAGTACTGCAGCAGAAAAAGTAAGTCAACCCAAACTCAGTACTGTCTTCATTCTGAAGGGCTGGTGTGTGAAGTATGGATGAAGGAGGGATTAACTGAGTCTGTAAATTAAATTTTCACCTTCTACCTTACATCAAAATACAAAACAAAAAGCTGCCTGTTGTTACTCTCATGGAAAAATCAAACAACAAACATTCAAACATTAAAGAAGGAGCTCTTCTCTCAAGAATTTGTCTCATTCATGTGGAGAGGGCTAAGAATTTTGGTATCAGTATTGACACCCAGAGAAAGTCTCTTCTCATTTTATCACTTGTAAGACTACACACCTTCATGACCAGCTACTCATTCGAAAACAAAGCCTTTCTCTCAACATTCCCCGATTCCTATTTACAAAGATCACCATGTGGCTGTGCAGAAGCTTCTTAGTTTGAACAGGTCCCAGTAGTGTATTTTTAATGCTGCTTCAATTGCCCGGGGAGTCCTCCTCATAAAATATTCACCCAGGCCAATTTCTTCAAGAGTTTTCCCTGCACTTTCTTCTAGTATTTTTATAGTTTTATGTCTTAAGTTTGAATCTTTAATCCAGTGAGAGTCTATCTTAGTTAATGGTGAAAGGCATGGGTCTAAGTTTCAGTCTTCTACAGGTCACCTGCCAGTTCACCCAGCATCATTTGTTAAATAGGGAATCTTTCCCCTCACTGAATGTTTTTAATTGGCTTGTCAAAGATCAAATAATGGTAGGTAGCTGGGTTCATCTTTTGATTCTCTGTTCTGTTCCATACATCTACCTCTCTGTTTTTGTGTCAATACCAAGCTGTTTTGATCACTATCAATTTGTAGTATAGTCTGAGGTCTGGTAGCATAATTCTTCCTGCTTTGTTTTTATTTCTGAGTAATTTCTTGGCTATTCAAGGTTTTTTTCTGATTCCATATAAAACATTGTATTATTTTTTCACGATCTTTAAAGTATGACAATGAAGCTTGAATAGAGATTGCATTAAAGTTGTATATTGCTTTGGGTAGTATGGACATTTTAACCATGTTGATTCTTCCCATCCATGAGCATGGTATGTTTTTCCATTTGTTAACATTTTCAGCTGTTTCTTTTCTTATAGTTTCATATTTCTCTTTATAGAAATCTTTCAAATCCTTTGTTAGGGTAGACTCCCAAATATTTCATCTTCATTGGCACTCCTATGAATGGAATAGAGTCCTTGACTGTTTTTTCAGCTTGGCTATTGTTGGTATATATAGGCTACAGATTTATGAGTGTTGTTATATGTTATAACCTGAGATACTGCTGTATTTCTTGATCACTTCTAACCATTTTGTAGTAGAATCCCTGGTGTTTTCCAGGTATACAATCATATCATCTGTGAGAGTGAAAGTCTGATCTCTTCTGACCCTATATGGATACACTTGATTGCCTTTTCTTCTCTAATTGCGATGGCTAAAACTTCCATTACAATGTTAAAGAGTAGTGGAGACAATGGGCAACCTTGTCTGGTCCTGATCTGAGTGGAAATGATTTCAATTTAACTAAATTCAATATGATATTGGCTGTGGGTTTGCTGTAGATGGCGTCTATCGGTTTAAGAAATGTCCCTTCTATACCAATTTTCTTAAGTGTTCTGCTCATGAAGGGATGCTGGATATTATCAAAAGTTTTTTCTGCATCAATTGAGAGAATCATATGGTCTTTGTTTTTTAATTTTTTTATGTGCTGGATTATATTTATAGATTTACGTATATTGAACCAGCCTTGAGACCCTGGGATAAAACCCATTTGGTCATGGTGTATAATTTGTTTGATGTGTTGCTGGATTCTGTTTGTTAGGATCTTGTTGAATATTTTTGCATCAATATTCATCAGTGATATTGGTCTATAATTTCCTTTCTTATTGGGTCTTTTCCTGGTTTAGGGATCAAGGTGATGTTTGCTTCATAGAATGTGTTGGGTAGTATTCCTTATTTTTCTATATTTTGGAAAAGCTTGTGCAGTATAGGTACTAGTTTCTCTTTAAAGGTTTGGCAGAATTCCAACATTAAGCCATCTAGTCCCTGGCTTTTCTTTTTAGGGAGATTTTGTATAGTTGATGCTATTTCAGAACTTGATATAGTCCTATTCAACATTTCCACATCATTTGGCTAAGTCTTGGAAGGTGGTGTGCTTCGAAGTATGAGTCAATTTCCTCAGATTTTCATATTTCTGAGAATAAAGTTTCTTGTAATATTCATTAAGGATTTTTTGCGTTTCTGAGGAGTGTGTTGTTATTTCATCTTTACCACTTCTGATTAATGAAATTAGAGATTTTAATCTTTATTTTTTTCTGGTTAGGTTAGCTAAATGTTTATCTATTTTATTGACCTTTTCAAAAAACCAACCTTTTGATTTATTGAGCTGTTGTATAATTCTTTTGTTTTCAATTTCATTTACTTCTGCTCTAATTTTGGTTATTTCTTTTCTCCTGGTGGTTTTGAGATTGGAATTTCCATTTGCTTGAGATGTCCCATTAAGTTGTTAACTTCCTCTCTTTCCATTCTCTTGAGGAAGGCTTGCAGTGCTATAAATTTCTCTCTTAGGACTGCCTTTGCAGTATCCCAGAGATTCTGATAATTTGTGTCTTCATTGTCGTTTTGTTCCAAAAATATGGTAATTTCTTTCTTAATCTTGTCTATGACCCATCTATCATTCAGCATGAAGTTATTTAGCTTCCATGTTTTTGTATGAGTATGCAGATTTCTGTTGTTACTGAGTTCAACTTTTATTCCACGATGGTCCAAGAAGAGCTAAGGAATAATTTCTATTCTTTTAAATTTGCTAAGGTTAAATTTGTGACCTAAGATTTGATCGATTTTGGAGTATGTTTCATGGGCTGATGAGAAGAATGTGTATTCAGTTTTGTTAGGATGAAATGTTCTGTAGATGTCTCTTAAATCCAGATGTTGAATGGTTAACTTTAAATCTAAAATTTCTTTTCTTAGCTTCTTATTGGAGGATCTATCCAATACTGCTAAATGAGTGTTAAAATCTCTGACTCCTATAAAGTTGTAGGAAATCAAGTTGCTCATGTTTGTTAGACTTTCTCTTATAAATTTAGGTGCATTCTGGTTGGGTCCATAAATGTTAATTGAAATCTCTTCATGTTGAGTATTACCCTTAACAAATATGAAGTGTGCATCCTTATTCTTACTTACTTTGGTTGGTTTAAAGCCTGATGTGTCTGAGAATAAGATTACAACTCCTGCTTTTTTCTGCTTTCCATTTGCCTAGAATATAGAAGACCATTCCTTCAACCTGAGTCCATATTTATCTTTTAAGGTACGATGAGATTCTTGTATGCAGCAGATATCTGGCCTGAGTTTTTGTATCCAGTCAGCCAGCCTGTGCCTCTTTAGAGGACAATTTAAGCCATTCACTTTAATTTAGAATATTGATAAGTCTGGTGGAATTTTGGGTATCAAGTGTTTTGAAAGTCCAGTGGACATTTTTAATCCTTTTGCCACTGTGGAAATTGGAATTTGATCAAAAGTTTCTGAGGTTCTTTACTTTTGTGGTGCAGGATTGTGCTGGTCATTATGGAGGATAGGTCTGAAGGATAAGCTGGAGAGCTGGTTTAGTTATGGCAAATTTCTTCAACATGTGAATGTCATTAAAGTATTTAATTTCTCCATCATAACTGAAACTCAGTTTAGCTGGATATGGGATCCTGGGTTTAAAGTTATTTTGTTTTAGGAGATTAAAAGTCGATGACCACCCACTTCTAGCTTGAAAGGTTTTAGCAGAGAAATCTGCAGTTAATCTAATATTTTTTCCCTTGTAGGTTATGGTTTTCTTGTGTCTGGCTGCTTCCAGAATTTTCTCCTTCATATTAACTTTAGTGAAGTTAATTATGATGTGCCAGGGGGATATTTCTTTGGGTTGAGTTATGCTGGGGTTCTGAAACTATCTGCTATCTGAATTTCAGAATCTCTTGGCATGTCTGGAAAGTTCTCTTTCATCATTTCGAGAAGAAGAGTTTCTGTGCCTTGTTAAGCCACTTTATCACCTTCAGGGATCCCTAGCAGGCAAATATTGCTTCTCCTTTAATTATCCCAGAGCTCTCTGAGAGAATGATCCCGTTTTTGCTCTCCATTTCTCTTCCTCTTTGAGAGTCTGGGAATGTTTGAAAGCTTTGTCTTCAATGTCAGAAATCCTTTCTTCTGTTTGCTCCATTCTGTTACTGAGGGATTCTACTATATTTCTCAGATCTTTGAGGGCTGCAGATTCTTTTCTCAATGTGTCAAAATCTTTGGTGATTTGTCTTTGAATTCCTTAAATTCTTCAGACAACTTTTGAAATGCTCCTTGAATTTCTAATTCCAATTTTTCCTCTATATTTTGATCTTATTTGCAATCCAAATTCTGAATTTGGTTTCTGACATCTCAGCCATCTGTTTATGAATGGGATCTTCAGTTGTTTCCACCACATTGTTCCTTGGGTGACTTGATCTACTCTGGTTATTCATGTTACCAGAGCTTTTCCGCTGATTCTGCCCAATGATTATTTTACACCTTTTGGCTGGATGAACAGATAGGGAGAAGTTGGGTTGGGGGCTCCAAGAGTAGTGATTGGTCAGTCCTTTGCCCAAGAGCTGGGACTGGTGTCTGTACCTTCTCCCCTAGACCTTTGCCAAGAACCCAGACAGTGCTACGGTCTGAGAAACTGGGGACCTTCTTGGTGTGGTGGAGCTAAGTGGTTCTGTCCTATTTTTAGCTGGTCTCTGTCTTACCCTGGTGAATCAGTTACTCTGGGTTGAAGTCTGAACTGTGGAGAAATGCCCCCCCCACAGGCAACAATTGGAAAAGGAAAATCAATCCTTTCCACAACCACACACCCAGGGTACTACTTTGGATAGCCCTCAAGTGTTTGGCCCCATTCAAGAGGTCTAAGTCATTTGTCCCAGTCAGCACCAGTCTCAGGTGAGAGAGTTCTATAGGTCTCCAGCAACTAGATAGTGAGGGTCAAGTATGACTCACTCTGGTGTTCCATGAGGTCAGAAGGACCCACCCAGCAAATAAATTAGTCTGGGAAGGTTGAAGCATCCTTCTCCACCTTGCACCTCTGTCACACCCAGTCACTGGTAACCCCACAGGGCTGTGACCCAATTCCCTCCAATGAGCAGATGCTCCTCCAGGGGTTTTGTGCCTACCTGAGTCACAGGGAGATCTATGTCTCCTCAGCCAGGCCGCCACTCTCTGCCACTATCTGGCATGGGAGGTGAGGCCTGAGCACCTCAGATACTTAATGAGGGCTGGGGTTTTTCACTCAGTTCCAGGACTGCCCCTGCTTGATGTTGCTGAGAGAACAGAACAACTTCACAAAATTTGTTTCTTTCCCAGGAATACAGATGCTGTTTGAGTAACTCTGCCCCTGTCTGTGCCACTGCCCAGACTCGGCTGCAGTTCCAGAGACTCAGTGAAGCAGTCCTCTGGGTCCCCTCACCCTGGGAGTCTGTTGTCTCTGCGTGTGCGTATTCTAGTCCCCGCACTCTGCCCAGGCCTGTACCACCTGAGGCATACCCTTTACTCACGGTGCCTGCGTTTCCATCCCAGATCTGTTCCACTAGTGGCTGCTACTGGAGAAGATACCTGGCTTCCTCTGGTTGCCCAGAGAGACTGGGAGTGTCCTTTCAAAATATCCCCAGGGGTGTGAGCTCTATTGTTTCTTCTTTGGCTTCTCTTCTGTGCCTCGAGGGCACTGCTGCTCCTGTGTGGTTTCCTCTCAGCCTCTTTCCCATGCCAGAGAATCAGCATAGATCAGTAGTAACCCATGCCATCCACACCCCTCAAGAAAATGCCCACAAGTCTGAACTCCATGGGGGACAGGCTTCCAGACCTTGGGATAAGAGTGGAGGGGAGTGCTGGGAGTTCAATATTGCAAGTGGAGAATATATACAGCTTTATACAGTTTTATGACTGGCAGGAGAGTGCCATGGCACCCTAGTAGGGGAAGGAGGTATGGTTTTTAGAGGGTCTCTTCTGTGGGATAAAATGGGAGGATATTTGAACTCCACTCGTTTGTTTGTATGGGGTATATTGCTAGCCATTCTCATGGGGGAGAGGACTCCCGTCTGCTTGGTGATGGTTTTCGTACCTTTTGTTTGTATACTTGGGTTTGCAGC
The DNA here is from genome assembly GCA_963574655.1 of Perodicticus potto. Taxonomy (NCBI): domain Eukaryota; kingdom Metazoa; phylum Chordata; class Mammalia; order Primates; family Lorisidae; genus Perodicticus; species Perodicticus potto. The sequence goes on along the minus strand of CAUYRH010055440.1, from coordinate 17,744 downwards.
TTGTCTCAGCAGGGTTGATGTGCGTTCTTCAACCTTCTCTTTTGGCTCAGATCTGCACCATCGGCTTTCTTATTAAACTTCTGTCCTTTAACTCTCCCTCTGGACAGGAGCCTCTGTGGAAAGCTGGCACCAATCGGCCATCTTGCCTCCACCCCTGGTTAAGTCTTTAGTTTTCTTTAGCATGGAGCAGTTTCTCAGTGCTTCCTTGTCTTTTATGACCATGATATTTGAAAAGTGCAGAGCATTTGTTTTATAAAATATCTTTCATCTTGGGTTTTCCACATGACTATATTCAGCTTGTGCATCTTTGATAGAAAAACCAGGAATAACTACTTCCCTATTTATAGCCTAACCTGTGTGCCTTACCCTAAGTGTCTACAAAGTCACATCATGCCTAGTAAGGAAAAAATTTTGGCTTGTTATCACCCCTGGCAATATTTTCTGTTTCTTTACCAGACACGAAGGAATTCAGTAAACCTTTTATGCAATCTATAACTATCACAGGTCTTTGTGTAGTGAAACTCAGGCTCTTTCACTGTCTAGGCATGTAAAACACCGAATTTTATTCTAAAATAACCTTCTCCATATTTGGAAAATGGGGATAATGATTCTTTTCCTCTTAATTTTCTCTTCAGTCTAATATCCTGCCTCAGAGAGAAGCAAGGGAGACATCTACAAAATAGAATAAAATCTGATGATTTACAAAAAGAGAGAACAGGAAGGAATTCTTAGAATTCAAAACATTACAGCAGAATTTACCAAAAATAAAAATAAAAAATAAAAAAAGAATTCAAAGATAAAGTCCAGGAAATATTTTAGAAATCGGGGCAAGGCAGAAACATATAAAGATAAAGGAAATATAAAGAACAAATCAAATAAATCAATGAGGATCCAACAGAGAGAACAGAAAATTCTATTACTATCCAGAATACGTATCGAGCATGAGGATAATGTAAAGACATTCTCAGGCATGAAAGAAATCAGCTAATTGCTTTTACAATATAAAGAAGTTACTTGAATATCTGCAATTTTTGTACCAGTGACATCCTTGGTAAATTGGTAGACTTGTAATCAGACACCCCAGGACAGTAAGTGATCTGAAAGTGAAAGACTGAATAGAAGTTACTTCTATTCATGGGAATACAAGCCCCCAAGAAGTTTCTGTCTGTTAAGGAAACTGGCAGTGAAGCACAAAAGCCTGCACTACCTGAGCCCACAGGTTGTACTTCTGACTCTATGACTTGCTAAAATCACCAAGGTGTTGAGCTGGTATAATTTCCCAAATCTAGGATGCTTGTTAGTGGAACAGATATCCGGGTCCACTGGATATGTATACGTGTATACTCTCATGTATACACTGAGAGTTAATTCAGTGTATACGTATTTGGGTGTGGTTCAGGAGGCTCATTTTAACCAGGTGACTTGTTACTTGTATTCACTCATACAGGAGAGTGGTATTAATTGTAGTTGTATGACTTTCCAGGGAAACTTCAGGGCTTTAAAAATCCAGTACTTCTACATTTTTTACAAATAAAGATAAAGGATATGCGTTTTAATAACTACCTTTATTGCTGGCATCTTTGTATCATTTCAATAACCTACCTCTTGTTGAAGGCCAAGGCCTGTGTATTTTCTCTCATCAGAAAACATAAAGGCAAGCAAAAACTTTTGGCAAAAACTATCTTTTTAAATTGTATAAAAAATCCTTTTTCAAATAAGAAGCAAGGTAGCAATGATTTTCAGAAATTGATGGAATGAAAGAGATGGTTTTAATTGACCTTGATGCTTTGAAACATCATCATTGTATAGAACAGTACTTTTAATAATAATTCATAAAAGAGGATACATAATGTGAACAAAATAATTTATCCTACATTGGTAAATATTTGTGTGATTATAGATGTTGGGAGACAATTATTCGTGATTATTTTATTTCTTCACATCTTCAATGCCATAAATTGTTAATTTAATCTAAAATGTCTAAAATGTCTTTTCAAGTACATTTGTTTATTAGGGAATCTTGGAAAATAAAAATGTCTCTCCATGGTATAGATTTCCTTACATTCCAGAGTGACTAAAATAACATCTTTGGGTGGCACCTGTGGCTCAAGGAATAGAGCACTGGCCCCATATACTGGAGGTGGTGGGTTCGAACCCAGCCCCAGCCAAACTTCAACAACAACAACAAAAATAACATCTTTATGTGAAAGATAAGTGAGTGCCTGACCACCCCCAAATATCCCCTCTCAGCCTGCCCTCCTCCCCACATCTCCTCATTTCCCATTCCCGCCCATGTCTGGTCTGTCCCTGGAAACATGGCCATGACCCCTCCACTAAGGCCCCTGGTAGGCTTATTTCTAGGAAGTTGATGTAGGGGCCTAGCCAGCCCTGCCTGACCTGAGTTCTGATGGCAGATCCTCACTCTTTCCGGGATGCCTCATCCATTGTGTAGCTGGCCCCATTCTGAGGCTTCTGGACACCATACTGAGGAGGAATTTCCTTGGCTGGGGTCTGAAATACCTGGGTTCTGAGACGCAGTTCCACTACTAGCTCACTGCTGTGACCTTGGGCCAGTCCCCATGAAGTTTCTGTCTGTGAGGGTACCTGGCAGTGAAGCACAAAAGCCTGGGCTACCTGAGCCTGCAGATTGTACTTCTGAATCTGACTTGTCCAAATCACCAAGGTGTTGAGTTGGTATAGTTTCCCAAACTTGCCAGTAGGAAGAACCATCTGGGATACTTGTTAGTGGAACAGATGCCCAGGTCTTTCTCCTGGAGAGTTAATTCAGTGTGTATATTTGGGTGTGGTTTCGGAGCCTCATTTTAACCCGATGATTTGTAGGAAGTTTGGGGAAAGACTGATGTCATTTGTCAGAAGTCAAAGGCTTCTGACATTACTGAGGGCCCAAGGTCTGGAAGGTTTAGGGAGGTCACTAAACAGAAATGTAAATGTAGAGTACTTCGCTGGGGCACCATCAGGGATCTTCCCCCTCAAGGTGGTCTGCTGGTGGCCTCAGAATGGGGAGAAGTACAAGACACGGGGCAGCTCAGAGAGGGAAGGGATATACCATCAGGAGCCCAGTGTAGGCAGGGCTGGCCCCTCATACCCTTTTCTCAGGAAATAAGCTCTCTGGAGTTCTCAGAGGAGTGGCTGTGGCCATTGTTCCCAGTGACCAACATGGGCGAGAATAGGAAATGAGAGGATGTGGGGACAAGGGTGGGCTTTGAGGTGACAGGTGGGGAAGGTCAGGTGCTCAGGTGGTCTGGATCACTCTCACCTGCTTCCTGGGGTCACTTTGTTTTTCGGCAGCGGCCAGCTCTGTGCCTCACACCTCTTGCAAGAGAAGAAAAAGCCACCGTGCAGCCTATTCCACCCTCTTTTCAAAGTTAAAGGTGAGAGTTCTTCCTGAAAGTTTGGGCCAAAAATATGGTTAAGTATTATACATGAGAATGCATCATATAGGCAAAGTATGGTATCCAAACACCACATATACAAACACATTACAGAAGGACAGCATGGAAACAATGGGAGTGGCAAATTTTGTTTTAATTCTTTTTATTAAATTTTAAAGGACCCACTCAGAATTTTTGGCATGGTTACACATAAAGAATGTTGTTAGGCATTTTGGTATTTTTAAGCTAAAAAGCTATGAAGTAAGTTGGAAATAAACTCAAGTAAGAATTTTTAAAAATACAGTATTTTCTCTAGAGATTTAGTGTGCTTTTAGGAAGGGGTTGCTTTTCACATAGAATTTATTAGCAATAATGGTGTTCATTATTGTCATACAATAAGCTGCCTATGTAAACGTATACTTGAAGTGTCATATTTTGGTGCAGGCTCTTGTTTTCGAGATCCTTGTCACTTGGCTATATGTAGTGGTTTATCTTTAGAGCTGGTTGTGGTAAATTGCCACAGAACAACTCTGATATCCAGAGCTACCAAACAGACTTAGAAATCATCAACAACTTAATTGGACTTACATTCAAGGGTTCTCTATTAGTACTTAAGTTAGTATTTCTCAAAGTCGAAATGCACACGTGATAAACTCAAAAAATATTTACACCCAGAGCCATTTTCATTCTTTTTTATTGTCTCAGAAATGTAAATTAGCTCAGTGCCATTAGTTCATGGCAGGACTTCCTATGTGAGCCTGCCCAGTGCTATCGATGGAAAGTATTTTAAAGCATCGTGATGAGTTTTCTGCTGCTACCATGTTTGCAAATCTTCATCTGAAGTTTCTACTCTGTAAATTTCAGTCATTGGTTGATTTAAAGAGATGAAATTATCAGTTAAGTATTAAAAAAACGTAGAGAGCATTTTAGTACTTGGAATTTCTAGAAGACATTCTTCTTTTTTTTTTGAGACAGACTGTTACTATGCTGCCCTCAGTAGAGTGCTGTGGCATCACAGCTCACAGCAACGTCAAGCGCTTGGACTTGCCTCAGCCTCCCAGTAGATGGGACTACAGGCATCCACCACAATGCTGGCTGTTCTTTGGTTGCAGTTGTCTTTGTTGTTTAGCTGGCAGGGGCAGGGCTGGAACCCACCAGTCTCCGTGTATGCAGCCGGCCCCCTAACCTCTGAGCTACAGGCGCTGAGCCAGAAAGACATTTGTGTTCAGTACAAATTCCTCTTGTTCAGCTTATCAAAGAGGATTCACAAATATCAGAACATAGTCATTCACTGTGATATTTTCCATAATTTAAATAAAATCTGAATTAATAGAAAGAATTCGTAGTTTTAAAGTTTTGCTGAATATTACTTATTGCTAACTGATCACTTTCTAAATCAGTGGCTGTTATTAGATGAATTATGAACCTCCCAAATTCACACATTAAAGTCCTAACTCCAGTTTCTCCAGATGTGACTGTGTATAAAGATGGGGGTCTTTGAAGAGGTTAAATGAGGTCAGTTGAGGCCAGTAGGGCGGGTTCTAATCCAGTGGGACGGTGTCCAGAGAAGATTAGGACACAGACACGGAGCGGGAAAACCATGTGAGATACAGGAGGGCAGCGGTCATCTGCAAGCCGAGGAGAGGCTTCTGAAGAAACCAGTCTTGCTGACTTCTAGCATAGCACATTTTAAGAAGAAGAAATGTCTGTTGTTTGAGCTGCTCAGCCTGCGGTACCGTGGTGCAGCGGCACTAGCGAACAAACACAGTGGTTCTCAGCATTGGCTTCGCGGTATAATAATTTGTAGCTACAAACAAATAAAATAATATACTAAAATGAAATGAAATAAAGTACAATAAAAATAAAATGGTATCCAGACCAATTAAATGATAACGAGGGAAGACGTGGGAGGGAGAATAGGCTGAGTGAGCACTGTTTTTTTTAACGTAATGTCTTCTTATGATTTTTAGATTATTAAAGACAGGCTGACTTTTAGCTAATATACTTCTGCAAAATTGTCTAAAGAAAATTACTTCAAAACTGCTAAGTATATCATGAACTTCTTAACAATCTATTCAGGTTCTATTTGTTATTTCTGCAAGTATGTTCCTTAAATTATTTAGTACCTATTCCTCCTGTGATGGAGAAAGAAGTGAGTTGGTTTAAATTTTTGTTACCCATTATTAAAATAAGTTTCCTCCCAGCTGGCTTAGCAGGAAGGCACCATTCATTCCGTGGTAGCGTTTGCCTTCCCAGCCAGGTACTGACGTGCCTGTGTTCTCAATGTGACATCGCAACCTCATACAAAACACAAACGCCAGGGTTGTAAGCAATTTCATAATCATTTTGAAATAGTTACCAACTATTAGCTTAACATTTCTAAAGTTCTTTGATTTATTTAGAGAGAAAATGTCATATCAAATGTAAAGTGAAATAAATTTCCCGAAACAGGAAAGAATAAAAATAAGAAAGTGGCAGCTGACCATAGCAGGCTCTAACTGTCCAGAAATGCTACTTCAAATTCGTTTTTTTCCATACTGTTGTTTCCAAACAGGTTCTGCTGCTTGCTGGGCTGAAAATAGGTAATACACAAGCCACATGTCGATCATGATGCTCACAGGGAGGGGTCTTCAGGAGCTGACCTCTATAACTCAGGGAGGGGTCTCCAGGAGCTGACCTCTATAACTCAGGATAAAATTACCTGGACACCTCTGGTTATTCTGCAAATCAGTCCTGAGACAAGAGAAGGTTTGACGTTGAAAACCAGAAAATCAGACGCTAGAATAGCTGGGCTAAATGCACATGTAGTTTTTCTCCTTGGTTTCATGACCTTGAACAAATTATTTTATATTATTATTTTAAATATGTGTGGCCTTTTTGTCTCCATGATTTGTTGTGGTAATTTATTTATGGAAATTACACATACTTAATGTTAATTTATATCTAACATCATTTATTATAGTTGTCCAGAAATCTTTGCGTGTTTTTCTACCTTCCTATGTCACTTTGGCGTTTGATCTATATATTTCTTTATTATGCCATTTATTTTTCTCTTTATATTGTCTCTTCCACTTTTATTATTCTGTATCAACTGCACCCCAGTACGATTCCATCATAGTCTTTGCTAGAAATTATCCAATATGGAAATATATTGAAAGAGAAGTTTCATCATCTCACTTATTATTCCTTACTTCACCGTAGAAGAGGAAGGTAGCTCTGAGATGGTGGTGGCGAAGGTAAAGAAAATAATTGAAGAAGATAGTGTTGATATATATATATAACCATTTAGTCCTTTCCATTGGATCCTCGCTTTCTCCATCATTTTATAATCCAGCCAGATTAAAACCCAAGCTAAAATACAACAGGCTTTAATTACTACAAATAGTAATCACTTTCAATATTTTATTCCTTTGACTCTCTTGTTGTTCCTAATAGATGCTGGACTTTCATATTCCTGAATTCCAATAACCCTTTATCTGTAACATACTGAATATTTGAGTATATAACACACAGAACATGGCACTGTATAATCTTTCTATTTGACATATAACTATTAGAGGCATATGCCATTTCTTCAACAACAGTTGTATCACTCACAAGGAAAGAGATTATGTACTCTATTTCCACTTCCCTCATAGAGCCCAGAACAGTGATAGGAATATAGAGATATATATTAGCCTTGCTTACATAAACAATTATTCATTTAAAGTGAAACGTAACAGGAAAACATCTTTGGTGATTTCCTTAGTATTAAACTTAATAAGGTGGTGTATGGATGTATCTCTTATTTGATACCATTTTCCTCAAGATATTTCGTTCTATTTTAATTTGGTCATAGTCATGAGCAGGGATGAAGTTAATTCCATTGTAACAAAATTCTAGATATACTACAAAATTGTGAACAAACAATGTGTTGTTTTTCATCAGTGGTTTTATTTTATGTGCATTAATATATTCCTAGAATGTATAGTGGTATTAATTTGGTTGCCTTCTAATTATATGTGCCAAGAAATGTTCTTTATTGTGTTTGATTTAATTAAATGATATAGTGTAATGGGAGTATATTTCTTGCACAGTAATTTGATATTTGTTTGCAACATTTTATTTTGTTCCATTGAATATTAAGTATAGGCAGGTATTAAAATCTGACTGCGTGGGTAAAGGACTGCCTGCTTGCTACAAGTGCCACTGGTGAGTCATTACTTATTTTACATTCTTTTCATATAACTAAGAGGCATTTCATAAAACATGATTTCTCAAAAACAATAAAATATCATGATGTGGAAAGAAAGTAAATATTTGTGAAAGCCAGATAAATACTTTCTAATCACAAGCCACAATTATTGTGTGTTAATTGGTGTTTCCTATTCTAAATTTCACTAGGATTGTAAAAATTACACAATAATGACTGGAAAATCAGGAGACCATGAAAACAAGTCCTGTCAGACTATATGAGGGCTGCAGAAAGTATCCAGTATGTACGTCTCTATTTTTCATGGCAGGAAACTTTCCAGAAAGCCCTCTGTGTGCGAGTGTGTCTCATATGTGAATACACATGTATACATATTATATAAAAGGATACCTTATAACACAAAAATTGCTGAAAGTGTTTAATAAAGAAATAAATGAATAAGTTATTTTATTACAGCAGACTGTATTAGGAAGGTAGAGTATTGCTTACCAAAATCAATTAAATCCTTTTATAATTATATTTTGATATACAGAGGTTTTCCATAAGTAGTGTTTTCTGAAGCAATATTGGGAGTGCTAAACAAGCTCATAGGCTGGAAGTAAAACAACCATTTCTACAAAGCTTTTTTTAAAACACTTTGACCATTGGAGAATTTTCTGGAACTTAGCTAACTGCATTTCAAGTTAATGAGGTTCTGAGCTGGAAAGTTTGAAAAACACTTACAATAGATTTTTATTCTTATTAATAATTTTTCTTGCTGGCAGTGGATACAAATAAGTATAAAACTATGTTTTTCTTAAAGCTAAGATAGCCTGTAGACAAGAAAGAACAGGAATTAAAACCACCCATACAACCTGCCTAGAGCTTAGTTGCCAGCAAGAAAGTACTGTAAGGCGAAGGCGTGTGTAAGTGTGCATACGTCTGCTGGATGGGGCAGCATTCTGCAGAGAATACTCAGAGGAAAAGTCAGGTGCAAACGGCCGCACGGAGGGAGAACAGTGAAACAGGGGTGCAGTGGTGGCAGGATATAGGTAACGTCGCCCAGGGCTCATTTCCAGAAAAAAGAGAAACCCAAGTGAGAGATAAGAGTATTGGGAACAACAGGTCTGAGCTCTGATACCCAGAGCCCTGGAAGTTGGAGGAAAGGGTCTTAGTAAGTGCTTGGCCTGCGAGGTATGAGGAGGTACCCGAGGAGGGGGAAATAATCTTGAAATGGTTGATAGTTAAGGTGAACAGGAGCATCTAAAAAGGCGGTGTTCAACTATCTCAAGACACCAGAGAAAACTTTTCCCTTTATTAAAGAAACTATTCCTCTATACCCATGAAAAAACCCATATATTTTGCACTAAGATATTGGGTATGAGAGCCAAACCCCTTCATGCACTCAGCCTCATGATATCATCTTTATATTATGGGTCCAGGAAAACCCAATACCTATAAACATTAACCAAAGAAAAAACTCAAATCTACATGAAGTTATGAGGCGAAACTAAGAAATATGAAAATATTTTTCGGACAGATAATTTTAAAAAACATTACTGCAAAGTCCTTCTAAAAAGGTGGTGAAATAGAGGAAAATTATAATGTGACCTTCTAGGGAGAATTAGATTTAATTCTTTAATTTCAGATTTTGTTAGACTTCAAAACACCAGAAACTAGAATTTCACAATCTCAGAATAAAAATGCATAAATTCTTGAGATTTGAACTCAAGTAAGAAGTTAAAGTAAAAGGTAAAATCTTCTCAGATTAGAAAACCAAATTACGAGATACAAAGGGAGCATAGGCAGGGTCTGGAATCCAATAAAAATCAGAGAGAAATCAAAAGAGCCAAGAAAATTCAGCTGATATTTCAGATGAAGGCATAAAATACACCCGAAACAAAATGATAAAATCAGCAAAGACGCTTGGACAAAGACGTATTTAAAACGAAAATTTAAGGGGATCAGAGCCCATAGCATAGTGATTACAGCACCAGCCAGATGCACCGGCCCCAGCCAGCTAACTGACAATGACAACGACAACAAGAACATAGCCAGGCATTGTGGCGGACGCCTGTAGTCTCAGCTACTTGGGAGACTGAGGCAAGAGAATTGCTTGAGCCCCAGAGGTTGAGGTTACTGTGAGCTGTGATCCCACAGCACTCTACCAAGGGCTATATAGTGAAACAGACTCTGTCTCAAAAACAAACAAACAAAAAACCCCAATAATTTAAGGAAAGTCCCTTAAAATAAAAATGATCTGCTTTTAGTTTGTCATACATTTGGGATAACGGCATAGAAAGCTTAACTCCAAAACTTGCCTGAATAAAACCACCAAATTTTACTAATGAAGAAGAAAAAAGTCCTAAAAGTCACCAAGCAAAAAAGTCCTAATTATTTTTGCAGAAGAAAAAAAGTCATTTTAGCATACAATTTCTTGACAACTGTATCATATTGAAAACAAGTGAACAGTGGAATGAAATTCTTAAGAAATAAGAATTTTCTATCCAACCAAGCTGTCAGCATTGACTTGGGAAAAGAAAAAATTTGATAGTGCAAATTTAAAACTAAGACAAATGTGAGGTAAAGATAAAAATAGCATGTAAATGTTATGTGTTCTTATAAGAAAACATAAAATAGATAGAAAATAGAACAAAAATGGAAATAAAAAAGCAAGAAATAGAAAACCTCATTAAACTCCTTAATAGGAGAAAGTTGAACAAAATTCTGTAAAGTTGACAAACCAACTATAAAAGTCTAAACAAGGAAAAGGGGGATTAAGTTTTAATACAATTCATATAATAACACTACTAGAAAAGAATCACAAACTTTCCAAGTACTAAAAATCATCCAATATTTTAAAAATAATGAAAACTTTTATTATCCACTGATTAATTGATGGGTACTTAGGTTGGATTCCACAATCTTTGCAACTGTGAATTGTGCTTCAGGTTTCTTTTTGATAACAATGACATTTTTCTTTGAGTAGAGACCCAGGAGAGGGACGGCTGGATTTAATGGCGAATCTGCATTCATGTCTTTGAGGAATCTCCGAACTGTTTTCCGTAGATGTACTAATCTGCAGTCTCACCAACAGCATATAATATTCCTTTCTCTCTGCATCCACGCTGGCAGCTATTGTGTTTTGACTTTTTAATAATAATGGTCATTCTGCCTGGGCTAAGATAATATCTCATTGATGGTTTTAATGGGCACTTCCCTGGGGGTTAGTGTTGTGGAGCATCTTTCATGCGCTTGTTAGACGTTTATCTTCTTTTGAAAACCTTCCGTTCATGTCTTTTGCCCCCTTTTGACAGGGTTGTTTTTTCTTTCTTTCTTTCTTACTTTTTTTTTTTTTTTTTTTACAATGATTTGAGTTTTTGTAGACTCTGGATAGTAACCCTTTGTCAAATGTCTAGTGTGCAGTTATTTTCTCCCATTTTCTCAGTCGTCTACTTGCTCTGTTGATTATTTCTTTTGCTGTGAAGAAGCTTGTGAATTAACTTCCATTTATGTATTTTTGTTGCTGCAGGATTTACCTATGAGATTTCAGTCATAATTTTTTTTGCCTAGGACAATGTCCAAAAGAGTTTTTCCCATTTTCTTCAAGGATTTTTATGGTTTTTATGCCTTACCTCTTAGTCTGTCATCTATCTTGAGTTAATTTTTATAACAGGCTGAGAGATAGAGGTCCTGCTTCGTCGTTTGTAGGTGGATTTCTAATTTTCCCGGCACCATTGATTGACTAGGACTTCCTTTCCCCAGTGTATATTGGTATCTGCTTTGCAGAAGATCAGTTGGTCACAGCTATACGGTTTCATGTCTGGGTTCTGTATTCTGTCCTGTTGGTCTGTGTCTTGACTTGTATACTGTACCATGCTGTTTTGGTAACTACGTTTATATGATACCTCCAGGTTTGTTCCCTTTGCTTAAGATTACCTTGGCTATTTGGGTTCTTTTTAGTTCCAGGTGAAACTTAGAATTACTGTTATTTTTAATCTGTGAAAGGCGTTGTTCCTATTTTGATGGGGGATTCATTGCATCTGTCAATTACTTTGGGCACTGTGGACATTTTAATGATATCGAAGATACCAGTCCATGGGTGTGATGTGATTTTCCATGCATGTCATGTACAAGTCTTTCCTCAGTGTTTAGTTCCCCTAATACCGATCTTTCACCTCCTTGGTTAAGTATCTTCCTAGGTAGATTCTTTTCTTTGTAGCTTCCATAAATGGCATTGAGTCCTTGATTTGACTCTCAGCCTTATTATTATTAGTATTAGAAATGCTGTGATTTGTGTACACTGCTTTTGTAATCTGAGACTTATCAACTGAGTTTGATAAGTTTGCTGACTTTATCAACTCTAGTCTTGCAGTGGAATCTTTGGGGTTTTATAGATATAAATCATATCGTCAGCAAACAGGAATAATTTGACTTCCTCTTTCCTAATTTGGATTCCCTTTATTTCTTTCTCTTTCCTGATTGCTCTAGCTAGGACTTCCAGTAATATGTTGAATAAAAGTAGTTACAGCAGGCATCCTTGTTCTGTTGCATTTCTTTGGGGAAATGCTTTTAACTTTTCCCCATTCTGTATGACGTTTGCTATGGGATTATCTCATACGACTTTTATAATTTTGAAGTGAGTTCTTTCTATACCTTGTTTGTTGAGTATTTTTTATCATGAAAGGGTGCTAGATTTTATCAAATACTTTTTCAGCATCTATTGAGATGATCATATGGTCTTTGTTTTTGTGTCTGTTTATGTGGTGAATTGTACTTTTTTTGTTTTTGTTTGGGGGCAGTGTTTTGCTTTTTTTTGTTTCAAAGTCTTACAGAGTACCAATAATCTTGATCATATGAATTGCTTTTATAATGCTTGAGTCATGGTCATAAGAGTACCAGCCACTCAGCTATTGTTCATTGTACCCATGGGGTAGGTTTTGCTTAACCCTTCCTCTCTCCTTCCCCGTAAATCATTTCCATTGAGTTTTACCCTCCATGCATATGTCTGCTCCTCTGTTAGTACCAACTTAGTAGTGAATGCATGTTGTGTTTATTTTTCTGTTTCTTAGATACTTTGCTAAGGATAATGGTCTCCAGTTTCATCCATATGGAATTATTCTGCCAAAGGCATTAATTCATCCTTTTAATGGCTGAGTAGTACTCCACAGTATACATACACCACATACATCACATTTTGTTAACCCACTCATCAATTAATGGTCACTTGCGTTAATTCCACATCTTTGTGATTAAATATGTATATATATGCTCTTATTCTAAAGGTCTGTATGCCAAAGGATTTAGGAATGAGGTTTCATGATCTCTGAAGCTTATTTTAAACATTTCACAAAAATATTTTTATATACGTCTATACATGTGCAGTGAGAAGAGAAAATATATTTGAAAAAATGTTAATAATAGTTGAAAAGATTCATTATGATTCATTATCATATTACATTTTTATTTTTTTTGTAATTTTTCAAAATAAAAAGTTGGAGGAAATTTCTACTTCTGTAAAAAAGTAATTATAACTGTAAACAGGCATAGTCTTTTTCATGCCAATCTTTATTCACTAAATACCTTTAAGAATAAGGAGAAATGAACAGATTACAGTAGTCAAGGTGTAACCAAACGTTAAACTTTAAAACAAGTAAAGAAACTATGTTATTATATCTTAGAGGAAAACAATACAGGATGTAAAATGTGCATTGGAATAATAACATGGATTTTGAAGAAGTGAATTATTATTTATCCATAGGAATCAAATTCAAGAAGGCATTCCTGGAGAACTGTTCATTTAGTTTTACCCAAACTTAGCTAAATGCAAGAAGAATTTAAAGGTGTACCTTTTACGGTAACTAAAAATCTGGTGTTAATGATAAAGATTTTCTGATAATCAAATCAAGCAACTCTTAGAAGTGATTCTTGTTTAGATGTTGTTTTGACCAGCCTGTCACTCTGTGGTTTTCATACTGTAAATGATTTTACAGCTTTATTAAATAAAATAAGTGACTCAAGAACATAAACTTGTAATGAAAGGATTTAAACCATTTAACTTTCAACAATGGCAGTTCTTTCCATTTTTATACTATTTTAATATTTTCAAATGATTTCAATCTGTATTTTCTTGACTTATTTCAACAGTCCCGTGGCTTAATATTCCCATGGTACAGAAATTATGATTTCTTTTACAATGCAAAATCAACATATGCTTAGGTTGTGGTTTGCCAAACTTTATGGCAGCTACCTTTTGTTCTGTAATAAAAGGAATAAAAATAGTGCCTATAACATAGTTGCCACTCAGTTCATTTCTAAATAAATAAATGAACTCATACATGAACTCATAAATGAATGAATGTCTGAACTAGTTGATGTGAAAAATGCAAGGACCTTCTCAAATTCTCTTCCATTTACCTCTGTCCTGAAGGAGAGATTCCCTTTCTATACAGCCCAAGAAGATTCTAAAAATGGGGAATAGTTTTGTTACTGAAAGGCAAAGGGTCTTTTAGGATGTTTTGATCTTATTCTACAAGGAAGAACAACTGCAGCTTTAATCTTAAATGCTTAGCAATGTTCTTGGACCGAAGTTCAATACAGTAGTTCCCCGTTCTCCTCAGTCTTGCTTTTCTCAATTTCAGTTACTTTATGTTAACTGTGGTCTGAAAAGATTAAATTGAATATTTCAGAAATAAATAACTTGTAAGTTTTAAACTGTGAACCTTTCTAAGTAGTATGATTAATTTTTCTGCCATCCTACTCCATCTCACCCAGCATGTGAATTATCCCTTTGGCCAAGGTGTTCACATTATATCCTCTATTAGTCACGGGTGTTTTCTACTCCTGACATCATCATGATTCAGTGATTCAGGGTCACCCACAGCAGTTGATCTTCCTTCTGAGGTACCATCCCAAGGTCAATTGCAGTCTAACACCACGTCACAATGCTCAGGCCATTCACCTCATTTCATCTCATCCTGTAAACATTTTATCATCTCACTTCATCACAAGAAGAAGAAAGGTGAGCACAGTACAATAAGGTAGCTTTAGAGGGAAAGACTACATTTTTATTAAATAATTACAAAATTGTGATAATAAACTTATCACAACTTTTATTACATAATTATATTATTATAATTGTTCCATTTCTTTTTATTGTTTTTAATTTTTTTTTTGTAGAGACAGAGTCTTGCTTTATTGCCCTCGGTAGAGTGCCATGGGGTCACACAGCTCACCTCAATCTCCTACTCCTGGGCTTAGGCAATTCTCTTGCCTCAGCCTCCCGAGTAGCTGTGACCACAGGCACCCGCCACAACGCCCAGCTATGTTCCATTTTTATTAGTAGTTATTGTTATCTCTTACTGTGACTAGTTAATAAATTAAATTTTATCACAGGAAAAGCATAGTATATAGGTTTGGTTTCTATCCATTGTTTCAGGCATTTACTGGAAATTTTGGAACATACTAACATCCCATGCAGAGAAGGGAGTAAATATTATAATCTAAGAAAGTGCTGAAAGCTTCTACAACTTAAATTGTACACAGTTGGCACTTAAAAACTAAGGAATACGTTAACACACATAAACCTTTGCTTATGCAGGAAATGGTTCCAGTATAATTGTCATAGAAAACTTCATAATGTATCAAAAGTCATGTTTACATAAATATTTTAATGCAAGAGGATGCATCTATTTTTAAGTGGAGCTCAGAATTAATTTTGCTTCTTTATTATGTAACGGTCCATTTCCCAGTCTGTTTGTGAAAATTTGCTTCTAGATAAGTGCAAATACAAGTTACTATTGTTACTGAAGCTACCGTAACTCATGTCACTAAGTAAAAGGTACATGGATGGATCATTGCTGTATTTTTTATTGTCTTTCTCATCAACAACCTACTAAAATTTTATGACACTTTGACTTTTGCTAACCTTGAAAAAAATTTAAGAACCATAACTGAATTACTTCCAACTAAGTTATTCTGGTAACTCAGGCCATATAATAATCACTCATCCCTGAAAGTATCTTTTTGCAATTTGCTTCTAACCATATTACAGAGCACACATTAGCTTATGAAAGTATTTTTAATTAAACACACAAATGAACATGCAAATATACATTATGGACTTAGTTCTGCATTACGCTAGGTTCTGTGAAAAAACACAAAAGTAGATTTTGCTATTTACCCTGAGAAGTTCCAGTCTGCTGGCCGTTAAATTACCAATATTCTTTAGGCCAGAAGATATGTACCAAAGCCTTTGCTGATCTAATGTGGCTTCTGCTAGTGTCTAGCTGACACTATAAGTAAATAGCGCAATTCAGAGCTTCTTTGATTTTTCCTTTTAAGAGCCAATTCACCAGGACACTGAATGTCAGGGAGCGCTTGCTAAAGTCGATTTTTTCTGACATGAATTTGTTCTGATTATAGTAGCCAAAGTTTATTGAGTTTCTATTTATCTGCCAGCACTATGCTAAGCACATTATAGATATTTGCTCACTTAATTCTCACAAGTCCCTTTCTTTTCAACAGAGAGTTGACATGTAACAGGTGTTTAGACCATTTTAAATGAAGATAAAATCTGACTTCGCTTTAAGAATCTGGGTGCGTCTGCGTTGAGTTTGTAAATGCTTATGATTGTTTTGTTTTCTTATGTTGGATTGTTTTCTTCACCATTATATAGTGACTATCTTTGCCTTTCTTTACTTTGATGTAAAGACTATGCTGTCTGATATCAGAATGGCTACCTCAGTTTACTTTTGATTTCCATTTGCATTGAATATTGTTTTCCAATCGTTCTCTTCGAATCTGAGTCCTTGTGAGTTAGATGCGTTTCCTGGAGACAAAAGATACTTGGTTTGTGTTTTCTCATGCATTGAACTTCCATGACTCATCACTTCTCTCCCTATAATCCCAGCATTGTTCAAATCCTGCCTTTTAAAAACTTTGATATTTTGTTCACTATGTATCTTTTAAAATGATTTTGACACTGAGTTGTCTTGGCAAATTCAGACTGATATAATAAAATTACCACAATCTGAGTGGCTTAATTAACAAGCATTTCTTTGTCATAATTCTGGAAGCTTAGAAGTTCAAGATCAAGGCACTAGAAGATTCATTGTTCTATCAGAGCATGTTTTCTGGTAAGAGAGGGTCTTCTTTGTGTCCTCACGTGGCAGAAGAGGCAAGATGGTTTTCTGGGGCTCTTTTATTGGGGCAGTAATTCCATTTGTGAGAGATCTACCCTGAAGACCTAATAACCTCCTGAAGGCCCCACCCCTAATAGGATTTCAATGTGTGAATTTTAGAGGGACAAACTATTAAGTCCATAACATGAAATTGTGATTATTTGATTATGGGATTATTTGACACCTTCTTATCTCTTCAAATGTTACATCCAAGGTGAAGCTTTAGCTCATCTTATTTGAATTTGGCTTTGAGACATGTAAGAAAAAATGGTCTTTCTCCTGATATGAGTTTCCCTTACTTAAGGCAGGATCCATGGTAGTGATTTTCAACTGGTGTTCCATGACACACTGCTGTGCTCTGAAAATTTTTTTTTTTAATTTACAATTTTTATTTGTCAATTAAACTGCAACAAATGTGGAATAAAATAAAGTTGATTTGTTAAAAGAAAAAAAACGATAAGAGTATATATTTAAGGATGAAGCCATGATACAAATGCAGTTCTACATACCTGCAAGACCTGAATTCTGTGGAACTAGAGGATAATTTCCTGGCATCTATGTGTTTTTTGTTTGTTAAATACATGTATTTTATTATTCTTCATTACACTATTTCCCCCACCCCCATCCACCAGTGGTAAGACAGAATTTATTTACAGAAAAGAATACAGAAAACCCTAAAGCTCCTGGTAGAGGGAGAGAATTCAAGTGGGGAGAGAGAAGCTCTCTCCGTTCCTCTCCCGGTCTTTCCCGGTCTCCTCCTTTAGGCCTTTAGCCTCAGGGTATATATAGGTGTTTGGGTTCCTTGGCCAGGAAACAAATGAATACAGTCCCTTCCGCCGGGGGCAAGGTGAATGAGTGTATCAATGAATGGACACAGTCCATTCATGGAATTGAGGCCTAGGAAATTCACAAGAAATTGACCTAAGCATAGGAAATGGGGGTTCCACATTTAGTCCTAAGTGTAAAGTGAAGGAGACACCAAGGCACAGGTGTCTCCTC
>CAUYRH010055436.1:0-11050 GCA_963574655.1 Perodicticus potto | reverse complement strand
GACACCCGGCCATTTTTTGGTTGCAGCCGTCATTGTTGTTTGGCGGGCCCGGGCTGGATACGAACCCGCCAGCTCAGGTGTATGTGGCTGGCGCTTTAGCCCATTGAGCCACAGGCGCTGAGCTGAATTTGCAATTTTTAGATACCTCTGTATAGATGAGATCAATTTTACTATGAATTGGGATGCTTTTAATTTTTTCTGTTTTGGCTCAGCACCTGTGGCTCAGCGGGCTAAGGCGCCAGCCACGTACACCTGAGCTGGCGGATTCGAATCCAGCCCGGGCCCGCCCAACAACAATGACGGCTGCAATCAAAAAATGGCCGGGCGTTGTGGCGGGCGCTTGTGGTCCCAGCTACTTGGGAGGCGGAGGCAAGAGACTCGCTTGAGCCCAGGAATTGGAGGTTGCTGTGAGCTGTGATGCCACAGCACTCTCTCCAGGGTGACAGCTTGAGGCTCTGTCTCAAAAAAAAAAAAAAAAATTTTTTTTCTGTTTTATGGAATTTTGTCTGTCCTCTGAAAGCTTGCAAGGCTGCAACAAAACCTGCCGGGTCTGTGTATGGGGCAGACATGGAATTGAGGACAGAGCTCAAACCACAGGCAGCCTCTGTATCCTTGGGTTCTGCATCCCCAGATTCAACCAACCATGGATTGAAAATATTTTTAAAAAACAATAAAAATGGGCTCCATGCCCATAGCTCAGTGAGTAGGGTGCCAGCCACATGCACTGAGGCTGGCGGGTGACAGCCCGGCCCGGGCCTGCTAAACAATGACAACCGTAACCAAAACATAGTCGGATGTTGTGGCTGGCGCCTGTAGTCCCAGCTACTCGGGAGGCTGAAGCAAGAGAATTGCTTAAACCCAAGAGTTTGACGTTACTTTGCACTGTGACACCAGGGCACTCTATCGAGGGTGACATAGTGAGACTCTGTCCCCTCCCCCCCAAAAAACCCAATGAAAATGAATACAATTTTGGGGCCAGGTGCAGTGGCTCACACATGTAATCCTAGGACTCTGAGAGGCTTTGGTGGGATGATCCCTTAAGCTCAGGAGTTCCAGACCAACCTGAGCAAGAGCAAGACCCTGTCTCTACTAAAAATAGAAATATCAGCCAGGCCTTATTGGTCCCTATAGTCTCACCTCCTGGAGAGGCTGAGGCAGGAGGATTTCTTGAATCCAGGAGTTGGAGGTTACTGTGAGCTAGACTGATGATACTGTACTCTAGCCCGAGCAGCAGAGTGAGAATTCTGTCTCAAAAAAACTCCCACAAATAACAATTTTTTTTGTTTTTTTTTTGAGACAGAGCCTCAAGCTATCACCCTGGATAGAGTGCTGTGGCATCACAGCTCACAGCAACCTCCAATTCCTGGGCTCAAGCTCAAGGGAGTCTCTTGCCTCCCCCTCCCAGGTAGCTGGGACTACAGGCGCCCGCCACAACGCCCAGCCCTTTTTTGGTTGCAGCCGTCATTGTTGTTTGGCGGCCCGGGCTGGATTAGAACCCACCAGCTTAGGTGTACGTGGCTGGCGCCTTAGCCCATTCAGCCACAGGCGCCGAGCCAACACAAATAACAATTTTTAAAACTACAACGTAACAGCCATTAGCATGTACATTGTATTAGGTAATAAAAATAATCTTGAGATGTTTTAAAATATAAAGGAGGATTTGTGTAGATTTTATGTAAATACTAAGCCATTTTGTATCATGAACTTGAGCATTTGTGAATTTTGATATCTCAAGGGTCCTGAAACCCATAACCTGAGGGTGCAAAGGGACAACTGTATTCAATTTCTTCTTTGGTTATTAGTCTATTCTCTAGTGCATTTTTGTAGTTTTGTCTTTTGGTTTTGTTTTCGCTTCGAACCAATTCAGAAACTTCATTTTCCTACACACCATCCATTTTCTGAAAGTCACCGGTAAGCAGACTATTGGAATTTAAAGTAACTGATTTTTTTCAGATTGCCAAAAATTAATGTAAGTATCTAAGCTGTAGCAAACGTTTTCCCGACACATAAGAGAATTCACCAAAATGAAATAAAATACCCATGCTATGACTATAAAGGAGCTATCTGGGGGTCCTGGTAATGCTGTATATCCTTATCTGGGTGCTGGTAAGTGCAATGTACAGGTTACGAAAATTCATTAAGTTTTATAATATGTACAATTTTTCTGCATGTGTATTATATTTCAATAAAGCCTTAAAAGTATGTTTTTTGCCACAGCTATATATAATGGTATTGCTTGATGGTGGAAAACATGAAAATAAGCTGAACATCCGTGGCTTTGGCGATCCCGTCCCTTTAAGCTACACAAATGAAATGATTTCACTCCTTCGTCATTGCCTTGATTCTAGCCTCAGTCAAACTGGGGGTTGACGCCGGTTGTTTCCAGAGAAGGGTTCTAGGAGACAGGAGGCTCTACCATTTCGCCCCCTGATACGTACAGAACTCCAGAGAACAGCAATCCTCCCACACACTCTGGGCCAGAGTCCCGCCCTCCCGGGCACCGAGAGGCGGAGTCACGTGATCGCCGGATCAGCTGACCAGGGGCGACCGGAAAAAGAAATTCCTGGGCTCCAGCGTCCTGGCACTATGGTGAGAGTCAAGGGGTGGTGCCAGGCAGGGGATACTGGGGTAGGACAGTGGGGCCGGTGACTCTGGAAGTGAGGAGAGAAGTCTGCAAACACAATGGGCATGGTCTTGGGGCCAAGTTGAGGGGGGTCTGGTAGAGAAAAGACCACCCGAACCCCGCTGCGAGCCTTGCGGGTGGGACAAATCTAGACGCCCAGCTTAAGAGTCCAGGATGCTTACTTGAAACAGCAGAACCTGGGGCTTGTCTGGAGCAGGATCCTTTCCAGGCCTTCTCCAACCCCCAGAGGAACTCCCAAGCGTGCCCACGTCCGCAGCCCGCCTGTGTGTCTTTAACTAGAACTTGCTTAGAATTAAGCTCCTTTTCATATTGTTAAGGAGCCTCTCTACTCTTTCCAGAGCCAGAAAGGAGTAGTTTTGGGATTGAGATTTCCCAATTCATCTCTCCCTCCATTCATTCATTCAGCAGAGAACGTTTTTAGTGCCTAGTGTATACCATGCAGTGTGCCAGGGAGTGGGACTTGAGCTGCAGGAGGGGAAGTTGGAGGGTTGAATTGCCAGTTCTAGTTAAGACATCCAATGCAGAGACCTAACTACGTCTTGCGTGGTTTTAGGAAAGCTTTCTGAGGATGACATCAACTTGGGAAGAGATAGGGGGAGAGGGCAAGGGAAGCTGCCTTGGTGCAATGCCATTTGGTGTACCAGAGGTTGGGAGGCAAGGGTAGAGGAAATGTATCTTCAGACAGGGAACAGCATGTTCAAAGGCTTTAGGTGAGAGCCAGCATGGCCCCCTAGGTGTGAATGCATTTCACCTAGCTGGAAGAGTGTCATCTGGAGGTTATTGAAAGGTGAGGCCAGGCAAGTAAACAAAGACTAATCTTGGCTAGGCACAGTGGCTCATGCCTGTAATCACAACACTATCTGAGGGTGAAGTGGGTAGATCACTTGAGGCTGGGAATTTTTTTTTTTTTTTTTGAGGCAGAGTCTCACTCTGTTGCCCTCATCAGAGTGCCGTGGCGTCACAGCTCACAGCAACCTTAAACTCTTGGGCTTAAGTGATTCTCTTGCCTCAGTCTCCCAAGTAGCTGGGACTACCAGTGCCCGCCACAATGCCGGCTATTTTTTTTTTTTTTTTGACTATTTTTTTTTTTAATTGCAGTTCTCATTGTAGTTTTTTAGCTGGCCTGGCCGGGTTCAAACTTGCCAGTCCCGTTGTATATGGCCAGTGCCCTACCCACTGAGCTACGGATGCCGCTGAGGCTGGGAATTCTAAACCAGCCTTGGTGACATGCAGACCCCATCTCTAAAAAAAATTGTCTTAATCAGCTGGGCGTGTGCCACCATTTCAGCTATTCAGAAGACTAAGGCAGGAGGATCACTTGAGCCTAGGAGTTTTAGGCATTGAGTTATGATTGTGCCACTGCGGTCTAGCCTGGGCAACAGAGTGAGACCCTGTGTGAAAAAAAAAGACCAAATCTTGCTGGGTCTTGGATCGCCGCACTACAATCAAGATAATGAATATAGCCACCGATTCAAAATTTCCTTGAGTGAGGGGCTATTTTAGAAAGTCTGATCAGGCAGGGTCCGTGTGCTCAGGTGTCATTTGAAAATAGATGTGAATAAAATGAGGGAGAACAAGCCATGCTGAGGGGCATCAGGGACAAAGTAGGTGTGGGGCTGGGTATGGGGAAGTGGTGAGAGAGGCTTCTTGTTCTGTGAGCCCCAGGACTGTTTTATCCCCTGCTGTCCGCCCTGCACTTAGAACAGATCTACCACAGAGAAGGTGCTGAATGATGTTTGCTAAGCAGATGAATGCCTAGAGTAGACGTCAGAAGAGGGTTTGGTGGCAGGGTAGGTGAGGGAGCGAGTTCTTTAAACAGTGATGAGAGGCCAGATGATATCCTAGATAAGGTCCCTGCTGAGCAATAGGGCGGGACACACACACAGATCCTGGACCCACCTGCGCCCTCCCTGCAGCCTGATCACCTGCCTCACTCCCTTGCAGAGGTTCCGCTTCTGTGGGGATCTGGACTGTCCTGACTGGGTCCTGGCGGAGATCAGCACACTGTCCAAGATTGTTGAGTACATGGGGTCTACTTGGGACTGGGGGAGGGGGCCTCAGTGTTCTCAGTCTGTGCTACCTTGCTGTATGACCTTGATCGCCTGGCTAGCCCTGTCTGAGCCAGCCTCCAGCAATGAGGGGGGGGGTGAGGTAGGCCAGTCTGGCTGACACGAGGACTTCTCTTTCAGTCCTCTGTGAAGCTGCGGCTACTATGCAGCCAGGTACTAAAGGAGCTTCTGGGACAGGGGATTGATGTGAGTAGAGGACCCAGCACCCATTGTTCCATGACCTCATGACCCCCACTGCCCAGAAACTTCTCCAGGCCCAGGGAGGGGGTGAGCCTGGCCTCTTGACCTCCCTCGACACCTCCCATCCTTCTTTCCAGCCCCAGTCTCTTCCTCTCCTCAGCATTCAGTCTGGGGGGGCAAGGGGCTGGTATGCAGTGGTCTGTCACCCTCTGAGGGTCTCCTTTCCCCATAGTATGAGAAGATCCTGAAGCTCACTGCTGATGCCAAGTTTGGTGAGTGCCCCACGGAGTCCACAGACCTTGGCCACCCTGGGTGCTCAGCCCAGTGCCTGACACAGAGGCCCCGGGAGCCCTCCCTGACCCACCTGCCCAAGGAGGAACGTGAGGGGAAGAGAGACATTGACAACCCTCCTTCCTGACCTCTGCCAGCTCCTAGTAGAGCAGCAGCAGAGCCTGTGGCTGCAGGAGGCCTGGGGGCTTTGAGCTAAAGATAACAGGGCAACAGGAGGTGGCTGGGGCCACAGTAACACCCCCTGCCTCACCCGTGGGTCCCCCAGAGTCTGGTGACGTGAAGGCCACGGTGGCAGTACTGAGTTTCATCCTCTCCAGTGCGGCGAAGCACAGTGTCGATGGGGAATCCTTGTCTAGTGAACTGCAGCAGCTGGGGCTGCCCAAAGGTACAGGGTCAAAAGGTTGTGAGCGGGAGGCTGCTGGAGAGCAGGCCAGGCTGTATGACCTGGAGGTGTAACTTGCCCTTTCTGGGCCAGGAGCCTAAAACTGGCTCCTGCCCCAGCCTCCACCTGCTACTTCAAGAGACCTCCATTCTTTGTGGTGGGCGCCTGTGGTCCCAGTTACTTGGGAGGCTGAGACAAGAGAATTGCCTAAGCCCAGGAGCTGGAGGTTGCTGTGAGCTGCGAAGCCATGGCGCTCTACCCAGGGTGACAAAGTGAGACTCTGTCTCTTAAAAAAAAAAAAAAAAAAAAGACCTCCGTTCTGCCCCCAGAGCACGCAGCTAGCCTGTGCCGCTGTTACGAGGAGAAGCAAAGCCCTCTGCAGGAGCACCTGCGGGCCTGCAGTCTGCGAGGTAAGTGCGGGGCCAGCTGGGGTAGAGTCTGGGCTCCATTCTGGAAGGTACACGTGGCATGCAAAACACCAGTCCTCAGAGAGAAGACTTAACTACAGTCACACATCAGATAACCGCGGGGCAGGGGTGGTGGGGCGAGGGAGGGTGTTTCTTTTCACTGAGGTCTGAGGTGGATAATCTCAGTTCCTAATTATTGAGCAGCTGCCGTGTTTCAAGCCTGGGTCAGAGGCACGAGGGCTTCTTAGCAGCCATGCAGTCTTGAGGACTGCCTGGCTTGCCTGCCTGTGATCCCAAGAGCCACCTAACCCTGTCTCACAGTGAACAGGTTGGCAGGAGTGGGCTGGCGGGTGGACTACACCCTGAGCTCCAGCCTGCTGCAATCTGTGGAAGAGCCCATGGTGCACCTGCGGCTGGAGGTGGCATCTGGTCCAGGTGTCCCGGCACAGCCTGTTGTCATGTCCCTGTCAGCAGACAAGTTCCAGGTCCTCCTGGCAGGTGAGGCTCAGCTCTGCCTAGAGATGGATAACGGGCCTTCCAGGTCCTGTCTGACTGCCTGCCACCTACCCACCCCTCCATCTCTCCCCCCTCCAGAACTGAAGCAGGCCCAGGCCCTGATGAACTCCCTGGGCTGAGGAAAAGGTTGTTCCAGACCTGTGTGGAACTGCCCTGTCTGTGTGGAATCATTGCCCTCTGAAATCCAGGAGGTGGCCCCACTTCAGGAATGCAGAGGCCTGGCCTGTACCCTTGCTCCCAGATCCCTGGCTTCCTGGCCTCCCATTTGAGAATTCTGCATAGGACTCCTGAGGACCTTTTCCAGGATTGCCTTCTCTCCCTATGAAAGACACTTGTCAACTTGTTTTCATGAGCGGGAAGAATAAACAGAAATAAGTGTATTCATGAGTTTTTTGTTTGTTTGTTTGAGACAGAGTCTCAAGCTGTTGCCTTGGGTAGAGTGCTGTCACAGCTCACAGCAACCTCCCAACTCCTGGGCTTAAGCGATTCTCTTGCCTAAGCCTCCCAAGTACCTGGGACTACAGGCGCCCACCATAGCATCTGGCTATGTTTTGGTTGTAGTTGTCGTTTGGCAGGCCCTGACTGGATTCGAACCTGCCAGCTCTGGTGTATGTGGCTGGAAGTTTAGCTGTTTGAGCTACAGGTGCTCAGCCATTTATGAGGGTGTTTTTTCAGATTCAGGTCCAGGGTTTTTGTGAGGGAGAGTAAGGTGACATACAGACCTGGGCTATTGCTCATTTTCTCAATTGTTAATTGAGGCAGGTGAGGGCTGAGGCATAGTGAGGACCAAAATGAGTCAGCTTGTCTTCAGAGAGGAAAAACAGAGTTGTAGCTCCCAGTCCTGGGATGCTCTTGACTCTGCTATCTTTTTTTTTTTTTTTTAAGTATTTAAAAGATGGGAGGGGGCTCGGCGCCTGTGGCTCAACGGGCTAAGGCACCAGCCACATGCACCTGAGCTGGCGGGTTCGAATCCAGCCCGGGCCCACCAAACAACAATGACGGCTGCAACCAAAAAATGGTCGGGCGTTGTGGTGGACACCTGTATCCCAGCTACTTGGGAGGTGGAGGCAGGAGACTTGCTTGAGCCCAGGAATTGGAGGTTGCTGTGAGCTGTGGATGCCATGGGACTCTATCCAGGGTGACAGCTTGAGGCTCTATCTCAAAAAAAAAAAAAAAAAAAAAGGTGGGAGGGAATGAGGAAGTGGCTCAAGTTTCCTTTTTGTTGTTGTTTTGGGCATTTTTTGAGACAGAGTCTCACTTCTGTTGTCTTGGCTACAATGCATATTGAAGCTCACTGCCACCTCCAACTCTTGGGCTCAAGTGATCTCCCTCAGCCTCCTAAGTAGCTGGGACTACAGGTAAATGGCTAATTTTTTTTTTTTTTTGAGACATAGTCTCACTGTGTCGCCCTTGGTAGAGTGCGGTGGCGTCACAGCTCACAGCAACCTCAAACTCTTGGGCTGAGCGATTCTCTTGCCTCAGCTTCTTAAGTAGCTGGGACTACAGGTGCCCACCACAATGCCCAGCTATTTTTTGTTGCAGTTGTCATTGTTGGTTAGCAGGCCCAGGCCGGGTTCTAACCCACCACCATAGGTGCATGTGGCTGGCACCGTAACCACTGTGCTGCAGGCACTGAGCCAAATGGCTAATTTTTAAAAAAATCTTTTAGTCGAGACAGGCATTTCGGTCTTGATTAGGCTTCTCTCAAACTCCTGAGCTCAAACCGTCCTGCCTCAGCCTCCCAGAATGCTTGGATTATAGGTGTGAGCCCTGGTGGCTCAGCCCTCTTTATGCTGGCCCTGTCCTCACACTGGCGGCAAGAGGGTGGCCTCCATGCCAGGTGCCCGTGTAGAGAAAAGAGAGAGCCCTTTAGGGAGACAGATGAGCCCATGCCTGAAGCACTCACTGGTAAGAGGAATGGTTTTAAGGATTTAATGTTTGTGTGCTTGAGCCCTAAAAGAAAGTAATTGTCAGGCCCAGTGTGGTATAATCCTAGCGGCCAAGGCAGGTGGATTGCCTGAGCTCACAGGTTCAAGACTGGCCTGAGCCAGAGAGACCCCATCTCTAAAAATAGCCAGGCGTGACAGGCGTCTATAGTCCCAGCTACTTGGGAGACTGAGGCAAGAGAATTGCTTGAGCCCAAGAGTTTGAGATTGCTGTGAGTTATAATGCCACGGCACTCTACTGAGGGCGACATAGACTCTGTCTCAAAAAAAAAGAATTGTCAAGCTGATTTCTGCATTCAGTGGCTATTATCTCAAGAATAAAGGTGGAAATCAAAATGTTCTCAGATGAGGGCGGTGGCTGTGGCGCAGAGGAGTAGGGCACTGGCCCCATATGCCTGAGGTGCTGGGTTCAAACCCAGCCCCTGGCCAGAAACTCAAAAAAAAAAAAACAAAAGTTCTCAAATGAAAGACAACAGATAAGAGGCCAGGCCCATGGTTCATACCTGTAATCCTAGCACTGTGGGAGGCTGAGGTGGGTGGATTGCTTGAGCTCAAGTGTTCAAGAACAGCCTAAGTAAGAGTGAAACCCTGTCTCTACTAAAAATAGAAAAAACGAGCTGGGCATTATGGTGCATGCCGGTGGGTTCCAGCTGTTTGGGAGGCTGAGGCAAGAGGATTGCTTGAACCCAAGAGTTTGAGGTTGCTGTGAGCTATGACACCATGGCACTCTACCCAGGGTGACAAAGTGAGACTATCATACACACACACACAAAAGACAACAGGTTCCTAGTAGACCTGACCTTTAAACAATGAAATGGCTGGCTGGGCATAGTAGTTCGTGCCCAGAGTCCAAGTCCTTGGGGAGGCAGAGGCAAGAGGACTGCTTGACACTAGGAGCTCAAGACCTACCTAAGCAATCTGGTGAGAACCTATGTCTACAAACAATAGAAAAATTAGCTGGTCATTATGTGCTTAGGAGGCTGGGGCAGGAGGATCACTTGAGCCCAGGAGTTTGAGGATGCACTGAGATAATAATGACGCCACTGTACTCTAGCCTGGGTGACAGAGGAAGACCCTGTCCCCCAAAATATATATATTTGTAAAAGAAAGGAAATGATAGGTTCGGCGCCTGTGGTTCAGCGGGCTAAGGCGCCAGCCACGTACACCTGAGCTGGCAGGTTCAAATCCAGCCCTGGCCTGCCAAACAACAATGACGGCTGCAACCAAAAAACGACCGGGTTTGTGGCGGGCGCCTGTGGTCCCAGCTACTTGGGAGGCAGAGGCAGGAGACTCGCTTGAGCCCAGGAGTTGGAGGTTGCTGTGAGCTGTGCTGCCACAGTGCTCTATCCAGGGTGACAGCTTGAGGCTCTGTCTCAAATAAATAAATAAATAAATAAATAAATAAATAAATAAATAAATAAATAAAAAAAAGTGTGGGCTCAGTGCCTGTGGCTCAAATGGCTAAGACCCCAGCCACATACACCTGAGCTGGCAGGTTCGAATCCAGCCTGGGCCCACCAAACAACGATGATGGCTGCAACCAAAAAGCGGCCGGGCATTGTGGCGGGCGCCTGTAGTCCCAGCTACTTGGGAGGCGGAGGCAGGAGACTTGCTTGAGTCCAGGAATTGGAGGTTGCTGTGAGCTGTGATGCCACGGCATTCTATCCAGGGTGACAGCTTGAGGCTCTGTCTCAAAAAAAAAAAAAAAAAAAAAGTGGTATGAAAAAAGTTCCCAAGTAAAGATACTAGCTTGATTCCCTAGGCAGCATTTCTTCTGTGTTGACAGAATTCCCACAGATACCTCTGTTAATGCTGTGGTAACATTACATTGGATTGTGTTTGGACTCATTTGCCTTTTACCACCTGGTTTTTTTTTGCCCATAATCAAAACTTTATTGAAAAATTGACATTAAAATAGGAGATTGTGGTTGTATACCTTATAAGACCAAATTTAATTCTCTTGGTAGATTAACTAGAATTACTGAACTTATGATAAGGCTTTCTGTGAGATAACACAAATTCAGAAAGTTGTATAGATCATTAGCGTTGCTTTCTTTTAAATTAATACCCTTTTTAAGTCTGGCCTTTCCTCCTGTAGGTTAGCACAACAGTGTTGAACAACCCATACAAAGAACCACCGTCTGAGCATGGCTGAAAACTGTGGTAATCTTGTAGCAACCTGGACATTTTACATCCATAAAATAAGAGTTTGGACTTTGAGCTAGACATTTCTTTTTATGTTTTTTCTTTTCCTCTTCCAAGGACAGATGTAGTAAATCTCTTGCCAAAGGCATCTTGATCGTTCCCCAAGGCCAGCTTGTCCCCTGAGTTTCTTAAAGATAGGAATTGTGTTGGCTCGGCGCCTGTGGCTCAACGGACTAAGGCGCCAGCCGCATACACCTGAGCTGGCGGGTTCGAATCCAGCCCAGACCCACCAAACAACAATGACGGCTGCAACCAAAAAGTGGCTGGGCGTTGTGACGGGCGCCTATAGTCCCAGCTACTTGGGAGGCGGAGGCAAGAGACTCGCTTGAGCCCAGGAATTGGAGGTTGCTGTGAGCTGTGATGCCACAGCTCTCTATCCAGGGTGACAGCTTGAGGCTCTGTCTCAAAAA
>CAUYRH010055429.1:0-18685 GCA_963574655.1 Perodicticus potto | reverse complement strand
GTTGAAGTCTAGGCTAGAGCTGTCCATGGATTGCTTTAAGGCTGAGCTGTCGCTTCCTGGATCTCTGGAGATGTCCATTCATCTAACTCATGATGGGAGAGGATGGTCATCCCTGTCCTGTGTAATTCTGCCTAGTCAAGTTGAATATATCCCAGGTTCTAAGATTTCCCTTTTTCTTGACATAATTTACTATAAATAAAAATCCTGCTCCACTGACACTTCCTAAAAAAAAAAAAAAAAAAAAAAAAGTGGAAGGGGACACAGACAAATGAAAACGCATCTCAGCTTATGGATTGGAACAATTAATATTATTAAAATGACCGTATAACCCAAAGCGATCTATAGACTCAGTGCAACTCTATCAAAATCCCAATAATATTTTTCTACAAAAATAGAAGATACAGTCATAAAAAGTGTAGAGAACTACAAGAGAGCCTGAATAGCCAAAGCAGTGCTGAGCAAAAAGAATGAAGCTGGAGGCACCACACCACATGACTTCATAAGGTATCACAAGACTGCGGTAGCATGATATTGGTATAAATACCAATAAAACACTCATATACCAATGGAATATAATACAGAACCCAGAAATAAGTCTATGTGTTCTCAGCCAACTGATTTTCAACAAATTGCCAAGAACATATTTTGGGGAAGGATATGCTGTTCAATAAATGGTGCTGGGAGAACTGATTATCCACATGAAGAATGAAAGTATCTGCCACCACCTTTACCAATCAACTCAAAACATACGTGTATTAAAGACTGGTATATAAGACCTAAAAACTATAGCTCTACTGCAAGAAAACACAAAGGGTAAATTCAGGATGTCATTCTAGGCAAAGACTTTATGGTTGACTTCAATAGCCCAGGCAATAAAAGTAATGATAGAAAAATTGGATTATAATAAGCTAAAAAGCTTCTTCATAGCAAAGGAAACAATCAGGTGAATGAAGAGAAAACTTGATTGGAAAAAACTATTTGTGAACTGTTCATCCCACAAGGGATAATGTCCAGAATATATGAAGAACTTAAACAAATTAACAGCAAAAACAAACAAACAAACAAACAAACCCAGATAATGCCATTAAAATGTAGCTGAAGGACATGGACAGACTTTTCTCACAAGAAGACAGACAAACGGCCAACAGATAAATGATAAAAAGCTCAAGATCACGAATCATTAGGAAATACAAATAAAAACCTCAATGTGATATTATTTTACCCCAACTGGAATGGTTATTAATAAAAAGAAAAATGGTAACAATTGCTGGGCAGGATACAGAGAAGAGGGAATCCATTCACTTTTGGTGGGAATGTAAATCAGTACAACTGTTACTGAAAACAATATGGAGATTCTCCACCCCACACCTCAAAAGAAACTAGAAATAAAACTACCATACACTCTATCAATCCCATTGGATATTTTTTAAAAAGGAAATTAGTGTGTCAAAAGGATTCCTGCACTTTTTTCTTTATTGCAACAATATTTATAATAACAAAGATAAAGAACCAACAGATAAATAGATAAACAGATAAAGAAAATGCTACAACTACACATAATGGAATGCTATTGGGTTATAAAAGTGAAAAAAACATCCATCATTTGCAGAAACATGGATGGAATTGGAAATCATTATATTAAGTAAAAAAAGCCAGGCACAGGAAGACAAATATCAGGAGTGAAGACACAAAACCGAACTCTTGGGTAAAGAAAAAAAGTAAATGAAAATATTTAATGAGAAAAGTTGTTCCAAGAATAAGGTGGATAATCAGAAGAGAAATGAGAGATTGCTCTTCTTAAACTAACAAGCCTGTTTTTCCTTGCAAAAAAATAAAGAAAAAAATAAAAGATAATTCATTTTAAAATGAAACTTTCAGGGATTTTTTGATTCAAAAGTAAAGGGCACAGCACACATTTTAAAAGCTAGTAAAACAATAAGGATTAAATATGTGTTTTGGAAAGAAGTATTAACTCAATACTTTAATGCTAAGTAAGATATTACCACAAAAAGACTAAGCATTCAGTAAGTATCTTTAAAAATTGTAAGGATATAAATTTTTGATTTGGGGGATTTATTAAAACATGTTTTATTTATTAAATGCTACAAATTGAGTTATACAAAGTTTAAAAAATGTATAACTCAGAATTCCTAAAATAACTTGTATTTTCAAGATTAGAAAATTAGGATTATAAGATCAACATCTTAGAGAAGTAAATTTGTTTTAGTTTGTGCCTTCAACTGACTATTTGGCAGGTTTTGGCCAGGGCTGGGTTTGAACCCGCCACCTCCAACATACGGGGCCGGTGCTCTACCCCTTTGAGCCACAGGCACCACCCCACAACTGACTATTTGGATCAAGACCTGATTTCTGCCATTTAAAAAACTTACTCTTGGCTCAGCGGTTAGGGCGCTGGCCACATACACTGAGGCTGGTGGGTTTGAACCTGGCCCAGGGCTGCTAAACAACAATGACAACTGCAACAAAAAAATAGCCAGGCATTGTGGCAGGTGTCTGTAGTCCCAGCTACTTAGGAAGTTAAGGCAAGAGGATCACTTAAGCCCAAGAGTTTGAAGTTGCTGTGAGCTGTGACACCACTGCCCTCTACCGAGGTCAACATAGTGAGACTCTGTCTCAAACAAAAAAACAAACAAACAAAAAAGCAAACTTAGTTTTAATCTCCATAACATAAAATTCTAATTATTAGGCCAGGCGCAGTGGCTCGGGCCTATAATCTTAGCACTCTGGAAGGCCAAGGCGGGCAGATTGCCTGAGCTCACAGGTTCGAGACCAGCCTGAGCAAGAGTGAAAGTCCATCTCTTAAAAAATAGTCTAGCCTTGTGGTAGGTGCCTGTACTCTCAGCTACTTGAGGGGCTGAGGGAAGAGAATAGCTTGAGCCCAAGAGTTTGAGATTGCTGTGAGGAATGATGCCACAGCACTCTACCGAGGGTGACAAAGTGAGACTCTGTCTCAAAAAAAAAATAATAATAATTATCAAAATTAATGTATCCAATTATTATTTTTTAGTCACAATTTTATTATTTTTTAATATACAAAGTATAAATTGCCTAATTACTTTTAATTTTATAATTATAATTTCTATAGTTTTAGAAAACAACATTCCATTTTTTTGCAATTGTAATCATACAACAAAGTTTAAAAAAGAAAAGAAAATTTAAGATAAAAATTGGCATAAGTACATTGTTTAATAAATATTTGTTATAATTTAGGAGATATATAACCCATATTAACTTCAATATACCAAATTAATAACTTTCAAAATCAAAGTATAAAATGGGACTGAAATATTTTTAAAATTTATTGAACTTGCCATTTTTGTCTTATTTTTAGAGACAGGACATTACTCTTTTTCCCAGTCTAGAGTACAGTGACCATCATAACTCACTTTAGTTTTAAATACCTGGGTACAGGAGATCCGAACCTCAGGTTCTCAGGTAGCTAAGACATCAGGTGTGCACCAGCATGCTCAGCTATTTTTAAATTTTGTTTACAGAGACAGTGTCTCAGTATATTGCCCAGGCTTGTCTAGAACTACTGGGTTCAAGCAATTCTACTGCCTCAGCCTCTGCAAAGTGCTAGGATTATAGATGTGAGCCACTGTACCCCGCCTGAACTAGTCATGTTTTAAAACACGATGCAG
The DNA here is from genome assembly GCA_963574655.1 of Perodicticus potto. NCBI lineage: Eukaryota > Metazoa > Chordata > Mammalia > Primates > Lorisidae > Perodicticus > Perodicticus potto. Next base: position 15,023 of record CAUYRH010055429.1, on the reverse strand, counting down.
CATCATCTAACTGTATGGGGGGTTTTTTTTGGTTAATGTTGTTGGCTGTTAATTTGAAAGTTCATATTCCAAGTCAACAAGACAGAATAATGCTGTGTCAATACTAGACGATAATGCAGAAAGTATCTAAGATAGCATTTTGGTTGTGGCAGCGTATCTTAGTTTATTTGTTATTAAAAATTAATCTTCCGGTAGTATCTTTTGTTTATATACATATAATGACTAACCTGCTGAGCATTTGCTGACATTGTCAATCTTTCAATATAACCTATTGTAAAAAGAGTAGGAAAGCAAGCCTATATGAGCACTGTAAATATTGTAAGAAATGTAATTTTAAAGAAAAATGTGTTCAATTATTGAGCTGCTACATGTATAAACATTTCTTGACTGTCACGGCATATAAGAAGAAATAGAGAGTCATGAACTGTATTGAAAATTGTAATCAGCTACATACTGAGCACTTATTATGTGTGCCATATGATATAAAATTTCTAAGTTTTTCTGATCTATTCTTAATAACTTTAAAATTTTTATTGAAACATATTAATGTACAAATCTTGTAAAATTTTTAAATCTAATTTAAATGTGTAAACCCTGACTGATTAAACACTCCCCTGTCCCTGAATTTATTTAACTATGAAAGAAGAATCACAGCCATTTTTATACCCAGGCATGTTGTGAGAATTACCTATGTCAACATATGGAAGCCTCTTAGCATTCTACCTTGCCTATAGAAAGCACTGAATTCTTAGCATTCTACCTTGCCTATAGAAAGCACTGAATAAGACTTAACACATAGTAGCAAGGACAATGTTGATAATGTTGCTCTTATTACAATCTCCATTTATTTCACTTGCCTTATAACTTTGATCATTTCAGGACTCTTTTTGGATTTTATATGTAATTTCCTGTAGTTTGCAGTAAAAATGAATGGAAATGCAATGAGGGACTCACTGGGGAAACAGGCACACTTCTGTAGGAGATTCAGAGTTTGCTCTCTCTTAGCAGTTTGGAAAAAAAAAAGTCCAGATTTACTCATAGGAGGAGAAATGCAAATTAAAATAAAAATAAATTGAATAAAATTAAAATACAAATTAAAATGGGATCCATCCTTCTCTTTGACATATGTGCTTCCTTCCCCCCCCCCAGAGAAGTTATAAGTTAATTTTCTTTAAATGGATAATTTTAATAAAGCAGTGACCTTAAAACACACATACACACAGGCTCTTGTAGAATTAATGATTGCAATTTATACCATATTGTTACAAACTGTAAATAAAACTTTTCTCCTTTTCTTATAACTTTTCTCTAGTGTTATTTGGTATAAACTAACTTCTCTCCCCCATTTCAAACAATCATGATAAAGAGGTTTACTTAATTTTGAAATAGGTACAGAATTTTTCAAGTGACTGAAGTATTAATAAAAGACAAAATTTCTCTATTATTCAAAAGAGTAACTGACATTACTCTACCAAGAGTAATGAACTAGCTCACCTGTTAGGGTTATTGTTTGAGGTTGCAGGTGCACATATGGGTACCTAAGGGAAGAGTTATATTTTGATGTGCTTGCATTGCTAGTAATAATGATTTAATAAGCTTAAAGCCAATATCCAATTATTAGTTATAAGTGGGTTAGGAAGTGAATTAAGAAAATGATTATAAATAATGGGCAAAAGGGAACAGAGACAGGACAGAAGTGAATCAGAGAAACCCAAAGCTTGGTGCAAAATGCACTTCCGAAGGCCCAGCCTCTTTATAACGCTAGAGGCTAGCTTGCTGAAACTTCATCCTTCCCAAGCATGACTCCATTCAAGGTCACTGAGCAGGCAAAGCTCGCCAGGGCAGAGCTGCTCTCTCAGGAAGAGTGAGTGCTTTTGCGGAGTTAGGGAATGTAGAATGTTGGTGCCTTGTTAATGTAAGAGTTGTTCAGGCCCAGATAAGGAGAAAAATATCTCCTTTCTTCTGGGGCCTTGGTATGGTCAGAAGCATCACTCCCTCTGAGCACAAAGCTTCTTGAGTGTTAATTGCCACTCCTGTGATTTGTCTACATGGCTTAATTGGGGTCTTCCTTGATATCCTGTTTCTGGGCTATGTTTCCTGTCCCATGTTCTGTTTGTATTAAGATCATAAATAACTTAGAGCAATAATAGTAAACTGTAAATCAGTCTAATTAACGTAGCTAGTTTAAAACATAGTTTAATTAGGGAATGCAAGCTCAGCAAGAATTATGACTTAAAGATTTTGGCCTTCCCCTACTAGATGTATGAAATAAATATACAGCGAGGCCAGGGTCTTGGTCTATGCTGAAGTCTCACTATAAGGAGCAAAGATCCTTCAGCCCATACTGTTCTTAAAACTTTAAATCTGTGTCTGTCTTTTCATTTTCCTTCATTCTCCCATCTCCACCAAACACTGGGAAATAATCACGGCGAAGTTTGGAGCTGGCCATCCAACAGAGATAAGAAAACAGCCTTGTGCTTGTGTTGTGGGACATTTTAATATGCTCATTGTTAAACATCAAAAACTGATAGAGACACAACTCAACACTCCACCTTTGAGAGTGAAACCCAGAAGTTTTTGGGTTTTGGAACTTCTCCTAATGTTTGCACAATGTATGAAATTCAGAACCTTATAAAGAGATACATAAGAAAAATACAAATATTAAAATAGTTTAAGAAAATATAAATGTTATAATAGTTTAAGAATGTATATATATGATAGACCTCAACTGTATAAAAATATTCAGATTATCTAAAATCATAAATGTACTAAAAAAAAATTCAAAGAGATAATCTAATCTAGTTCAATCTCTTGATTTTATAAATGAAGATTTAAAAAAGCTCAGAACAATGAAGTGCCATAAGAATGATTATACACATGACAGATTAAAGACTGTGGCTCAGTTATCGGTTGAGTCTTATGTTCATTGTGTTTCAACATTTGCTTGCTTGGGTATCCTATATATATACATATATCCTATACATATATATTATACATATGTATACACACACACATACACAAGTGTAACTCCTTAAGATTCTCTTGGTTTTCTAAATATCAACAATAATGATGTTATTTGAGCACTTATAACATGCCAGGGATGACTGTAAGAATTTTATTTATCTGACTGCATTTAATGTTTATAATAATCATTCAAGGTGTACAATAGTTTATCAACTCTTATTTTACAGATAGGGAAATCTGGTTGAGTTACTTTCTAAATAGGTAGATTAATTTTTTTTGCAATTTCATTCTTAAATGATTTCCAAATGTTTTAGGGCATATATTTTTCCGTAGTGATTTCTATTCTTAAATAGGATTCATAACATCTATGAACTAGATAGTGTTTGATATAATATCTGATCTTTCTTCTAAAGAAAATTTGGAAATGAAAATGTCACTTATGTCTTCAGTAAAAATTAGCATTAAACATTTACTCTTTTCTATCTTCAATCCACCTTGATCATAACCAGTTATCATTGATCTCTGCTTGGCTCCCTGCCTATGATATATTGTGTAACTAGATTTGGACCTTCTTGTAAAGTGCTCTTTCACTTTGCTTAAGCCTTGCCTTATTTTTTGCCCTTCCCCTTCTCTGACCTGCTCTGTCCTATAGGCTCCTTATTTTCTGCACTTGAGCAATCTGACAGCACTTACAAGGGCTTACTTTAAAAATTTTTCAAGTTAATCGCACTTGTTGGAGCAAAATTTTCTTTTTATAAAATAGCACACCTCTGTTAGGTGGCTCTAGTATGGTATATGGGAGTAAGATAGCTATTGTTTATTTTTCTAACATTCAGGATAAAAACACTTTAATAAATCCTAAAGAATTCAATATGTTAAGAATAGCATATTTCTCTCTCTTTTTTAGTTTTTAACAAGTGAACAGTTTATTAAGAATTAAACAAAGGTATGATGTGATACAGTACAAGCAAGACACTCAAGATAGGTATAATAGTACTACTCACACAAAAACTTAAATTTCATCTCAAGAATAGCATATTTCTCTTTTCAAACAAATATCATTTGACTATGTTGGTGGTAATAGCAAAACCAGGAAGATGTTCTGGTTCTTTTCTTACTTAGTGACATATGTTCTCATCTTGTCTTGATGATTTAAGAAACATTTTAAGTTAGGCTAGGCACGGTGGCTCACTTCAGTAATTCTAGTGTTTTGGCGTGCTGAGGTGGATAATTGCTTAAGCTCAGTGGTTGGAGAGCAGCCAGAGCAAGAATGAGACCCCTTCTCCACTAACATAATTAACCAGGCACTGTGGTTGTGTGCCTATAGTCCCAGCTACTTGGGAGGCTGAGGCAGAAGGATGGCTTGAACGCAGGAGATTGAGATTGCTGTGAACAATGATGCTGCTGTAGTGCTCTAGCCTTGGCAACAGAGTGAGACTGTGTCAAAAAAAGAAAAGAATTGTCTGGAAGACAGCCAACCAGAAGCAGCTTTTGCCAGAGGCTGTTGTTCAGAAGGAGAGAAGGTAGACTGATGTGGACGTGGAGAAGCTGAAGTTGGGGAGTTGAGCACAGGGAGAAGAAAGTGAGGTGCACATTAGCCCCATGGAGACAAGCTGCCCGGCCAAGAAAGGGGAACAAAGATTAGGAATGGAGTGAATATTCAGAAGGCCCTGTTGCCACGGGGACAGGAGACCCATCTGTAACTGGGAGGCCTGCAGTGGGCTTTCTATGAGGAGTAGGAAACAAAGGACCTCTCAGCTCACTCCATGGGAGAGAGCCACAAAATCCCTGTCCTCTTATACCTGGGAGTGTCCAGTTCTGAGTCCAGACCCCATACTGCCCTGCACAAAAGTGAACAAATATTTTCTCTGTGATCTTGACCTCACCCTTCCCCCTATCTTGGTTGCCTAGTGGACTGCTCTCTGGAGAAGTCAGAGTATTTGGCAAGTTCACTGAGAGGTGGGTGCATTGTGTGGGCCACTTAACTGCTACCCAGAAACAGTGTCCCCACAGCTCTGACTTTGGTGGGGAGAGGTGATCTCTCCTGACTCACTTTCCTACTAGAAAAGACCTTTCCCCACTTCCCTGGGAACTCTTAGGTGAATTGCCTGTGCATTCTTGTTTGCTTCCCTCCTGGAGACCCTCTGAACTCTTTTGAGTGGACATTGTTCGCCCTGCCTGAGAGAGTTTGACTGGAACTCTCAGCTAGATATGTCCACAGACATCTGTGGCTCTTGATGTCTCGGGCTGCAGGTTCAACACTTATTTGTCTTTGTTTGAATGGTGATGGGGGTGGGGTTTGCAGCAGTATGGAGAAGATTCCGAGGATCTGTCTGCAGATTCCCCTCCTCCAGCTATCGCTTGTGGGCAGGGCTGCAGGTGTTTATATCCTTGTCCAGCAGAGAGTCCAGACAAATACCAAGACTCCTTAGAATTGGGTAGAGGGCAGGCTGAACCAAGACAGAGTCAGGTTGTACTTCTCATCAAGCCAGTCCTCAGAGTGTCTGGCTATAGCTCAGAAAGAGACCTTTGCAGGGCTATAAGGGAAAAACCATAATCACAGATTCCAGCTCATTGGAGAAGAGATTGTTAGCTCATGTTCCTGGAGCCTCTTGATCCAGTATCACCCTGCTAGTTTTAATTGCCAAATAGGTTAATAGAGTGTATCCTAAGGGTCCTTAATTATATTCTCTCTCAATAACTAAACAGGGACAACCTATCATTTCAATAAAAAAGTAAAATTAATATATTTTTTAAAAGCTGATAATACTCATGAGAAGGAACCAGCAGAAGAACTCTGGCAACATGAAAAATCAGAGAAGATCAACTCCCCCAAGAGATTAGAGGGGAGATACAAAAGAAAATTCCATCCATAGAGAAATTACTGAAATGTCATAAATAGAAATTAGAATATGGATGGCAAATAAGATGATTAGAATGGCGAAGAGGATGGAAATATAAATTTTAAAGGTAAAAAAGTTGTCTCAAGAACTTAATGAACTCGAAGATAAAGTCAGCAAGAATACGGGCAAAATGAAGAAAAATATAACAGAGCTTATGGAATTGAAAAAGCCATTTGAGGTACTTCAAAACAATGTACAGACTCTCAGTAATACAGTAGAATTTGAAGAAGAAAGAATTTCAGAAATTGAAGATAAGACTGTTGAACTATCCCGGTCATTCAAAGAGGTAGAGAAAAGGAGAATAAAAGCAGAGAATATTCCCTGAGAGTTTTGGGATCATTCCAAAAGGTCAAATGTATGAATTATAGAAATTCCTGAAGAAGAAGAGGATGGTCCTAAAGGCACTGATCTTCTACTCTAAGACATTATTGTGGAGAAATTCCTAAGCATTGTGAGACACAGAAATTCAGAAAGTAAATGGTTTCAGAACCACAGCATGATTCATTCCAAGCAAAGCATCTCCTATACACATTGTAATTAGCTTTGCCAAAGTTAATATGAAGGAGTAAATCCTGCAAGCAGCCATGCATAAGAAAAGTCTCACCTACAAAGGGAAAAATATCAAGATGACCACAGGTCTTTCAGCTGAAACTTTTTAGGCCAAAAAAGGATGGTCATTGGCCTTTAACCTTCTTAACAAAACAATTTTCAACCCAGGATACTGTATCCTGCTAAATTAAGTTTCATATATGATGGAGAAATCAAATATTTGACTGACATGCAAATGTTGAGGAAATTTGCCAAAACTAGACTAGGTCTACAGAAAGTACTCAGACCCATTTTTCACAATGACCAGCATGATGTCCCACCATCAAAGAAAACACACCCAGAAATTAAAGAACAAAGCCTAGCATCCATAATGATGAAAGGGATAAAAATAACTTCTGGACCTCTGACAAATGACAAGACCAAAACTCTAGCATACACCTACCAATTCTCTCAGTAAATGTGAGTGACTCTAAAGAGGAACAGGTTGGCTGACTGGATACAAAAACTCAGGCCGACTATCTGCTGTCTCCAAGAACCACAATTAAACCTGTAAGGATAAAATAAGACTCAGGGTGAAGAGATCCATAACTGCAATCCAGGTAAATGGAAATCAGAAGAAAGAAGGGATTGCATTTTTATTGCAGATACAATTGGATTCAAACCAACAACAATAAGGGCAGAGAAGAATGAACACTACATACTTGTCAAGGGTAGCACACAACATGAAGAGATTTCAATAATTAACATTTATGTACCATACCTGAATGCTTCTCAATGTATAAAGCAAACCATAAATGATCTGAATAATAGGATGCCTTCCTGAAAGATAATAGTTGAGGATGTTCATATCCCTTTGGGAGTAATGGACAGATCCTCAAAGCAGAAACAAAAAGAAATAAGAGACTTACACATGATTCTAGAATAGACTTAACAGACATATACAGAACATTTAATCCTAACAAAGTTGAATACAATATTTTCTCACCAGCCCATAGATCATGCTCCAAAATCGGATCCTATCTTAGGACACAAATCTATCCACAACAAATTCAAAAGAATAGAAATTATTCCTTGTATTCCTTTTTTATGGAATAAAAATTGAACTCAATAGCAACAGAAATATTCATATCCAAAATGAAATCATGAAAACTAAATAACTTTATCCTGAATGACAGCTGGGTCAACGACAAGATTATGCAGGAAATAATTCTACTTCTTGAACAAAATGATAATGAAGCCACAAACTATCAAAGACAGTGGAATACTACAAAGGTAGTCCTAAGAGGGCAATTTATAGCATTAGAAGCGTTCACCAAGAAAATAGAAAGAGTGCAAGTCAACAATCTAATGGACCATCTTAAACAAATGGAAAAGGAAGAACAAGACAACCCCAACCAAGCAGAATAAGAGAAATAAATAAAATTAGGGCAGAATTAAATGAAATTGAAAACTAAAGAATTGGGCGGCACCTGTGGCTCAAAGGAGTAGGGTGTTGGACCCATATACCAGAGGTGGTGGGTACCCGGCCCCGGCCAAAAAAAAGAAAAAAAAAAAAAAAGAATCATTCAGAAGATTAGCAAAACCAAAAGTTCATTCTTTGAAAAGATTAACAAAATTCATAAACTCTTAGGCAGACTAACTAGAAAAAGTAAGATCAATAATAACTTCAATCATAAAGAATAAAGGGAAAATAACAAAAGATACCAAAGAAAGACAAGATCTTCAAGGATTATTACAAAAATACGATATGCCCGGAAACATGAAAATGTAGAGGTTATGAACCAATACCTGGAAGCACACCACCTGCCTAAACTCAACCAGAAAGAATTAGAACATTTGAATAGACCTATATCAAGCACTGAAATAGCATTAACTATACAAAATCTTCCAAAAAAAGAAAATCTCTGGACCAGATGGTTTCATATCAGAATTCTACTAAACCTTCAAAGAGGAATTACTATCTATATTGAATAACCTATTCCAAAACATAGAGAAGGAAGGCATTCTCCCTAACACATTCTATGAAGGAAATATCACCCTGATCCCCAAACCAGAATAGGACCCAACAATAAAAGAAAGTTATAGACCAACATCATTAACGGATATTGATGCAAAAATATTTAATAAGATCTTAGCAAGCAGAATACAGCAACACATTAAAAAAGTTATACATCATGATCAAGTAGGTTTTATCCCAGGGATGCATGGTTGGTTCAACATATGTAAATCCATAAATATAATTCACCACATATAAAATCAAAAACAAAGATCATATGCTTCTCTCAATTGATGCAGAAAATGCTTTTGACAATATCTAGCATCCTTTTTTGATAAGAGTAATTAAGAAAATAGTCTTAGATGGGACATTTCTTAAACTGATAGAGGCCATCTACAACAAACCTACAGTTAATATCATATTGAATGGAGTAAAACTGAAAAATTTTTCATCCAAATCTGAACTAGACAAAAATGCTCACTGTCACTACTGCTATTCAACAAAGTGCTAGAAGTCCTAGCCATTGCAATCAGGCAAGGGAAGGAAACCAGGGGTATTCAAATGGAGACAGAGGATGTCAAACTCTTGCTTTTTGCCTGTGACATAATCTTATACCTGGAAAGTTCCAGGGATTCAACTACAAAGCTCTTAGACATGATCAAGGAACATAGCAGTGTCTTAGTATACAAAATCAATACCCAGAAATTAGTAGCCTTCATATATGCCAAACAGTCAAGCTGAGAAAAAGATCAGATTATATAAATTTTACACTAGCTCCACAGAAGATAAAACACATGGGAATATATCTAACAAAGGATGTGAAAGCTCTCTATAAAAAGAACTATGAAACCCTGAGGAAAGAAATAGCAGAAGACATTAACAAATGGAAGAGCATACCATGCTTGTGGCTGGGATGAATTAACAGCATTAAAATGTCCATATTACCCAAAGCAATCTACAGACTGAATGCAATCTCCATCAAAGCACCACTGTCATGCTTTGAAAAAAACAGTACTTTGCTTCGTATGGGACCAGATAAAACCCCAAATAGAAAATACAATGCATGGAAATAACCAAATCTGAAGGCATTGCATTACCAGACTTAAGGTTATATTACAAGTCTGTAGTGATTAAAACAGCATGGTACTAGCACAAAAGTAGAGGCGTAGACCTGTGGGATAAAAAAGAGTATGTGGAGTTGAATCCAGTCACATATCACCATTTGATCTTCGATAAGCCTAACAAAAGCATGCACTGGGGAAAAGAATCCCTATTTAATACGGTGCTGGAATAACTGATTAGCCACTTGTAGCAGACTGAAACTGGACCCACACTTCTCATCATTGACAAAAATTGATTCTTGCTGGATAAAAAGAATTGAATCTAAGCCATGAAACAATAAAAATATTGGAAGAGAGTGTGGAGGAAACACTTGAAAATATTAGTCTGAGAAAGATTTTTATGCATAAGACCTTCATGGCAATTGCAGCAACAGCAAAAATTAATAACTGGGATTTGATTAACCTAAAAAGCCTCTGCACAGCTCGGAGTACCACAATTAAAGCAAACAGCTTTCAATGGGAGAAGAATTTTTCATCTGATGAATCTGACAAAGGCCTGATCACTAGAATTAACAGAGAACTCAAATTAATCAACAAGAAAATGCAAACAACCCCCTTTTGATCTAGGCAAGAGACTTGAACAGAAACTTCGGGAAGATGATAGATGAATGGTTACAAACACATGGAAAATTGCTCATTGTCTTTAATCATAAGAGAAATACAAATTAAAACCACTTTGAGATATCATCTAACTCCAGTAAGATTAGCCCTCAGCACAAAATCCCAAATCTGCAGATGATGGCGAGGATGCGGAGAGAAGAGAACACTTGTACACTGCTGTTGAGATTGCAAACTAATACAAACTTTATGGAAAGAACTGTACTGAATTCTTAAAGAACTAAAAGTGGACCTTCCATTTGATCCTGAAATCCCATTACTAGGTATCTACCTAGAAGAACAAAAATCATTTTATCACAAAGGCATTGGCACGAGAATGTTGATTGTAGCCCAATTTATAATTGCCAAGTCATGGAAGCAACCCAAATGCCCATCAACCCATGAACGGATTAACAGAGTATGGTACATTTATACCATGGAGTACTATTCAGCTACAAGAAATGATGGTATACTTTACATCTTTTATGTTCACCTGGATGAAGTTGAAACCCATTCTTCTTAGTAAAGTATATTAAAAATAGAAAAAAAATCCATATTCAATGTCCTCAATACTAATATGAAACCAATATACCAACAATTACATGACCAAATGAATGATAAAAAACAAATATAGTTTAGCAAGGGGGAGGAGAGGAAAGGGGAGAGGGCAATTGGCAGGAGGAGGGAGGGCAATTGGGGGGATCTCACCTAATGTGCACAATGTGGGGGTGTTCAGCACATCCACTGGATGAAGAGCTCATCTACAACTTGAAGTTTTCCTTGGAAGTAAGAAATGTAACCTTCAATGTAACCTACAAAATTTTACCCTCATATTAATTTGAAATAAAAAAAGAAATATTTTAATTTGTTCTGAAAAAGATCCACTGAGAGGTATGTAAATGTAATATAGATTACAATTGTTGGGAAAAGCTATTGCATTAATTTCATCTTTTATCCCTTTTCAACTATATAAGAATGGGTCTTGACCCTGGAGCACTCCTTATCAAGAGATGAAAAGTTCATACCACGGGACTAGGCACATGACCTTGTGTGGGAATAGCTTTCCCTGTTTCATACGCATGTGTTTTTCTTTGTTCTGCTTAATCATAACTGTCAACTCAGCTTCCAGTGTGGCACACTCTATAGGGAACAGGAGTCTTTGAGGTCCTTTTGCTACCACATGAGAGGGGTGCGTGCAGGCCAACAGCTGAGTGTCGGCTGCCCAGAGGAACCCTCTGGCCCTAGGGGATCTATACCCACTATTGGAGGAGCTGTTCTTGCTCTGTCTCGTCTTACAGGTGAGTGAAACACTGCATCATCCAGTGCTGTGTTGTGTTTTTCTTGGCAAGTCTGATATTGAGATGCAAGGGAAGAGAAGTGTGCATGAACTTGTACTGCTGGTGGTGTGGGTGGTATAGTAATAATCTTTGCTCTCCTCCATACAGAGTCTTCTCCTGGAAATCACAACCATTGACAGTGCTGTGTTTGACAGTTCGGTGCAGCAAGCAGTGTCACCAATGGAACATACCATGGTATAATGGAAACAAGGGTTTTTAATTTATAAGGCCAAGTTCAATTTATAAACTTTAAAACACCTTTTTGGTTTCTTTTTGAGACAGTCTCACTTTGTTGCCCTCAGTAGGGTGCGTGGTGTCACAGCTTACAGCAACGTCAAACTCCTGGGCTTAAATGATGCTCTTGTCTCAGCTTCCTAAGTAGCTGGGACTACAGCTGCCTGTCTCGGACATCAGCCTATTTTTAGAGATGGGGAATCTTTCTCTTGCTCAGGCTTGTCTCAATCTCCTAAGCTGAAATTATCCACCTGTCTCAGCCTCCCAGAGTGGCTAGGATTACAGACATGAGGCACCGTGCCCACCCAAACCCCCACCTTTTTTTTTTTTTTTGAGACAAAGTCTCACTCTCTTGTCCTTGGTAGAGCCTTGGCATCAAGCTCAAAGCTATGAGGCATTATAGCTCAAAACTCTTCAGCTAAAACGAGTCTTTTGCCTCAGCCTCCCATATAGCTGACACTACGGGCACCTACATGCCATAATTTCTAGCTCGTTTTTCCATTTTTTAGTAGAAACTGAATCTGGCTCTTGCTCAGGCTTGTCTTAAGCTTCTGAGTGCAAACAATCCACCTGCCTCAGCCTCCCAACGTGGTAGGATGACAGGCATGAGTCACCACGCCTGGCGTTTAAAACACATTTTGAGAAATCCTTTTTGTAAAAATAAAAGACCCAGCTATATACAATTAGTTATCAATTAAAAGATCATCATGTATCTTGGAAAGACCTTTATTTCTAATAATGCAGCAGAAAATTACTACTTGTAAAATCAAAGTAGTGTTGTAAGATGGCCTAATTTAGTTATGCTGTGAAGTTTTGAATGCTTATCTGTCAAAAAAGACAGAATGGAGTTACAGAATTATGTTGTCTAAGGCAAATTTGACCTGCTTAATACGAGGAAGCATATTCTCTTCTAACATGAAAAATTACAAATGCAATAATATACCCTATAGCAAGCCAAGATTATATATATCATTAATTTTTGACAAGACTGTTAACATGCTTTAAGCACAGAAAGAGGTCTTTGGAGAATAAAAAGATTTCTTAAGCAACAGGGAAAAAAATGATGAAAGTAATACCCTGAAGGGAGAATCTTTATCAACATCTTGTTGGGTGCCTTTTATATATTCTGAAATGTGAAAAGTAGCAACTTGTGTGTTAGCATTTATTTGTAAGATAGTTAGAAGAAATAAAGATTTTTGCAAAATATTTGCCTTGTCCATGAAGTTTGTGTGTAATTTAAATTAGTTCTCTGTATTAAAAATGATTGTCATTATGTTTTGCTTTCTGTGTGATAGCAATATAAATATTGATACTTTTAAGTTTGATCATGAGTTCAACCTTTTCCAAAAATTACACTCCTATTAATAACATCTAGGCACCCAAAACTCAAGATGTGGAAGTTTTATAAATTGCATTCTACGTAGATATAATATTAGATTGTGACATTAGTAATGAATTTAAAGGTGTACAAACTTTAGTAGCTGAGCATTTTAATTTATGAGAGGCAATCGAAAAATGATAAAAATTTAAATTCACATTATAATCAAAATAAATTCATTGTTAACAAATTTATGAATTCAGACTCATTGTTTAATTTCTTATATTATTTCAAGGACATGAATAACTACCATTCCTTTTTTGTATACCTTGTTTCATTCATTCAACAGATTGTGAAGTATAGAATGATACAAAATGTATTGTTTATAACCTTAACAAAGTTGGACTTTCGTGGAATTTACCATACCTTTCAATTTTCTTAATAAAAGCACAATAACATATGAAGTCATTTTTCTTTTGTTGCATTTTAAAATTTATTTTACAACATTTTTGTTAGTTTTTTCCAGTAGTAATATTACTATGTCAAAGAGTAAAAACATTTTAGTGTCCTAATAAATATGTTAACCTGCTCTTTGAAAGGTTTAAACATCTCTAAGCTCCTATCCATAGTCTATGAATTTTAGCTCACAATAACTTTACCAGTATCAAATATTACCTACTTTTAAATAACTACTAATTTGATAGGGAAAAAAATCCATTTATAATTTTTTGCATTTTTTTGCTTAAAAATGAAAATAATGTTTAAAATAATGTGTAAGTAGCTTATTTCTTCCTTTTAAAATTGTTTAAGTATGTTTTGATCTATTAAAGATGATTTCAGTGATTTTTATATGTTTGATTTAAATTACGGACTAATTTATCTTTATAGAAAAGTTCATCCTCTTTCATTCTTGTTGTAAACAATTTTACCTTTTAAATGTTATTTTAGATATATAGAAATTACTTTTGTGTATATATGCAGTATCTAATCTTTGCTTTTGAAATTTTTTATTGCTTTATGTGTTACTAATGTTTTAGCAATACTAGGTCAGATAAACTTGTTTTCCCAAAATTATTTAATGTTTTCATGTGAACTTTTCAGCATGTAATCAATATGCCTAAACACAGTGAGCTTTTAATCCCATGGCGGCTACTTTAAAACATGATTATGTAGAGGAATGATGGGACAGTTATACGGCTGAAGTACAATAAAAGTAAGTAGTATTATCCAATGTGAGGGATATGTAAATTCCTAGATTTTGTATCTAAAAACAAAGCAAATTTAAATTGGTTATTCTTTATCTTTGGAAATGCAGAAGTTTTGTTTTCACCAGACCCAACAATGTGCGATATCCTTAATGAGGACTTTCTTTTATTTCAAGTCAATATGAGTATACAAATGATTAGGTTACATTGTTTGTATTTGTTAGCAAAGTTCAAATTGTAGATGAGCACTTTACCCAGGGAGTTGCGCTGTGTACCCTTCCACTGTGCCCATTAGTTGAGAGCTTACCAATATACCTTGGGGGAAAAATTCTTGTTGATATCAGCCTGGGAAAAGATTTCCTTAATTAGGATATAACTCAACTGTGTATTACAGATAAAAAACATAAAATCCCCCAATAAGAGTATAGTTTTTGAGGTAGGCCACCTTGCCCTTCTCTTTTCTTATATATACTTTTTGATGGTACATAGTTCTAATAACAGAATATTGCTTAATAAATCTCCAATATTTCGTAAAATAGAACTATTTACTTATATAAACATTAAAATACAAAAAACTAACATCTCTATCATCAGTTTTCTAGAAAATCCATTCTTCATTCTTGTAATAAAATATCTTATTGAGGAGCTAAAAATAAGAGCTTCCAATGTGGTCAGACTGGCCACTTCAGAAAAGACTACAGAAATGCAGAACTCCACGGTGGGAAATGAGAAAAGCAGACCTGCTTTGCTTGGAGAAGGACTGTCAGGGTTTGAAGCCCAGCTTCTTACCTTCCTGCCT
>CAUYRH010055428.1:0-21240 GCA_963574655.1 Perodicticus potto | reverse complement strand
ACTGGCACAAAAACAGAGAGGTAGATGTTTGGAACAGAATAGAGAACCAAGGGATGAATCCAGCTACTTACCGTTACTTGATCTTTGACAAGCCAATTAAAAACATTCAGTGGGGAAAAGACTCTCTATTTAACAAATGGTGCTGGGTGAACTGGCTAGCTACCTGTAAGAGGCTGAAACTGAACCCACACCTCTCACCATTAACTAAGATAGACTCTCACTGGATTACAGACCTAAACTTAAGACATGAAACTATAAAAATTCTAGAAGAAAGTGCAGGGAAAACTCTTGAAGGAATTGGCTTGGGTGAATATTTTATGAGGAAGACTCCCTAGGCAATTGAAGCAGTATCAAAGATACACTACTAGGACCTGATCAAATTAAAAAGCTTCTGTACAGCCAAGAATATAGTAAGTTTAGCAAGCAGACAGCCCTCAAAATGGGAGAAAATATTTGTAGGTTATGCCTCCAACAAAGGTTTAATAACCAGAATCCACAGAGAACTCCAACGTATTAGCAAGAAAAGAGCAAGAGATCCCATCTCAGGATAGGCGAAAGACTTGAAGAGAGACTTCTCTAAAGAAGACAAGCACACAGCCTACAGACACATGAAAAAATGCTCACCATCCTTAATCATCAGAGAAATGCAAATCAAAACCACTTTGAGATATCACCTAACTCCAGTAAGATGAGCCCACATAACAAAATCCCAAAACCAGAGACGTTGGCTTGGATATGGAAAAAAGGGACACTTCTACACAGCTGATGGGAATGCACACTAATACGATCCTTTTGGAAGGATGTTTGGAGAGTACTTAGAGATCTAAAAATTCACCTGCCATTTGATCCTATAATTCCTTTACTAGGTATATACGCAGAAGACCAAAAATCACATTGTAACAAAGACATCTGTACCAGAATGTTCATTGCAGCCCAATTCATAATTGCTAAGTCATGGAAGAAACCTAAGTGCCCGTCAATCCACAAATGGATTAATAAATTGGGGTACATGTATACCATGGAATATTATGTAGCCTTAAAGAAAGCTGGAGACTTTACCTCTTTCATGTTTACATGGATGGAGCTGGAACATATTCTTCTTAGCAAAGTATCTCAAGAATGGAAGAAAATGTATCCAATGTACTCAGTCCTACTATGAAGCTAATTTATAATTTTCATATGAAGGTTATAACCCAACTACAGCACAAAAATATGGGGAAAGGGGCAAGGGATGGGAGGGGAGGGGAGGTATCAGGTGGGGGTGGAGGGAGGGTCATTGTTGGGGCCACACCTATTGTGCATCTTTGAAAGGTACAGGTGAATCTTACTAATTGCAGAATCCAAATGTCTTCATATAGTAATTGAGAAAATGCCAGGAAGGCTATGTTAATCAGTTTGATGAAAATAGTTCAGATTGTATATGAAACCAGCACATTGTACCACTTGATTGCACTATTTTACACAGCTATGATTTAATAATAAAGGCAATAAAAAAAAAATCAGTCCTTCTAAGTGGCACTGGAGTCATGCTGTCTGGCAAAAATAAAAAAGAGCAGCGTTCTGGAAGCTGACTTTTTGTGGTTTAGGCTGTCTTTTAAGTCTCACCGGAAGTTAATTGAAATGAGCTGGGCTTTTTTCTTTTAAAGTTTATTTTATCATCTTTGAGTTTACTCACTTAGTGGCAGATGCCCTAAAATTCCTCAATCCATGTTACTAAGTGAAAAACAACTCTTCAATCTGGGCGGAGAGTTCAGACATTCCAAATATCTCTTTTTAGTTGGATTAAAGGGTTTGCAATCTAAATATCTTGATTCGAAAGAAATGTGAGGATTTCCAATTGGAAACGTCAGCATTTCCAACCTTAAAACTGTGAACCAGAAGGTTGGCCATGCCAAGCTTATTTCTCCACATTCTTTTGAAGCTCATCAAAAGGTCTGTAGTGGAGGCTAGTATGCCCATGGTCAACTTCCTAGGGTTATTTATACAGAATCTCAATGTATCCATGTATTAAAAACATGTATATTAGTGCATATCCTGATTCCTCTAGGAACTTCAGCTTGCTTTGATCACTAAGTCTCCAAATCTATGATATTTTTCCCAGATAGCGAACCACTTAGACTTCTGCGGTTCAAAGATAGCGCTCCGGGTGCTAACTGTAATCTCCGGGTGAGGGTGGGTTGCCAGCAGTTAATTCACGCCGTGCACCTTGGGTGTGTGTTTTGATGTGGCTGTAGATGATGTTTGCAATTGTCATTTTCATCTCAAGGTTAGCCTAGACTTTTCTCAAAACAGAACTGCCCCTGTCTTGTAGCAATTTATCCGCAGCCTACACGCAGAGCAAGTTTAAGGTATCTCTAAAGCTCCTCGGAAGAGGTTTCTTTCTCCTTTCCTTTTCTCGTCTAGTATTTCCTGTCACATCACCGGGTGAATGATTGGATACTAAAATTGGCAATATACTAGGGATGCCTCTGAGAGCTCTGTCTAGCAAAGTACTGATTTTGCTTTGTTTTGTTTTCCCCATAAGGCACAGCCAGAGTGACCCACTGATTTTTTACTCCAACTTCAGCATCATAGGCTGGTAGCTAGAACAGAGTGAGCAGGGAGAGGGGAAGGCTGGGACCCTGGGGAATGTCCTCAGTTGAAACAGAATCACCAGAAGTCAGAGAAGAAGGCAGGGAGGTCTTCAAGGAAGATCGGAGTAAAAACATGCTGCTCCAACTTCAAGAACTAAGGGAAAGAATTTCAAGCAGGAGGTGGTCAAGCCAAATATATTGCTTAAGAAAGTTATAAAAACAGTTGTAATGTGGAAACAGATTCCAGAATAAAAATCATTTTGTGAACACTTGATTGGGATTTCTGAATTTAATCATTTTCAGCTGCAACAACAAATGTTCAAACCACATGAAAAGATTTGGCTTTCCATGTTTTAACAGATATTTCCCCCCCTCTACAGATTGGTTTGTTGTTTTTTAACTCTCATTTCATGATGCATCATAACCATGTTATTGGTATAACAATAGATTGCAGTGTGACAAAGGAAAGAGTTTGGGTTTCAGATTAATACCCGAGTTTCCATCTCTGCTTTTTCAATCACATTCTGTGCAATCTTGGCCAAATTGTGTTAACTCTCTGAGTCTCGATTTCTTTGTCTGTAAAATGGGGTGATATTCATAATTCACTACATATTTTTTGCAGCATAGGAGATAGAGAAATTGTAGCTGTTTTAATCCCATGATTACTTTTGAAAGTTAGGCTAAATTGATATAGAAAAGTATTTAGTAGAATTTCCTAAGAGATTAAAGGGAATGAAATAAAATCTAAGGGTTGATGGGCAGCAAAGGTGTACTGCTTAAAATGAAATCAGTCCAGTACTTGAATTTTACATAAATATCTCATATTATGCCATATATTTTTATTCTCAAATTTATCTGTATTCTGGTGAATTAAATAATGAATCTATTTGTAGTAAGTGAAGTTACCCAGAAGTTATTAATTTAAAAGTAATTAATATGAAGGAAAATTATGTGCTTTATTCCTTTATAATTAGCTTGGAGATCATCTGGAGATCATCTCAGCCTTTTAGTTCTTTCTGGTTTCTGTAGGGTGTGTGTGTGTGTTCATGTCCCT
The DNA here is from genome assembly GCA_963574655.1 of Perodicticus potto. NCBI lineage: Eukaryota > Metazoa > Chordata > Mammalia > Primates > Lorisidae > Perodicticus > Perodicticus potto. The sequence goes on along the minus strand of CAUYRH010055428.1, from coordinate 17,613 downwards.
GTCTACCTAGTACCTGATAGCAGTGTGTAGGAAAATTGGTCCTTTTGTATAAAATTATATACTATGACATTAATTAAGAAGCATATATGGATTTAAAATGCTTCTGAAAATAAATTCTTATATAAGTTTCTCACCAGTTGGAGAAGTAGAGTTTTATTTCTTCTGGGTATGTATCAATTGAAATCAAGGTCTTAAAGAGATATCCATTATAGCATTATTCACAATAGTCAAAATATGGAAACAACCCAAATTACCATTAAAAGATGAATTGATAAAGGAAAGGCAGATACATACAATGTGATATTATTCACCTTTAGAAAGGAAGGAAATCTTCCCATTTACAACTAGTAGATGAACCTGGACATTATACTAAGTGAACTAAGCTGGTTACTGAAGAACAAATACTGTGAGATTCCACTTAGATGAGAGATCTTTATAGTGAAACTCATGCAAACAGAGAATACAATAGGAGTGGCCAGGGGCTGGGGGCTGGGGATGTGGGAGGTAGATTGTTCAGTGGAGATAAAGTTTCAGCTATGCTAGGTGAATATATTATAGAGATCTGCTATACAACATAGTGCCTAGAGTTAGCAGCACAACCCTGTACACTTCCAAATTTGTTAAGAGGGTGGATCTCATGGTAAGTGCTCTTACTACAAAAATAAACAAACAACACAAAATAATAAGATACAAGGAAACTTTTGAGGGTTGTTACATGTGCCTATTACCTTAATTGTGGTGAAGTAACAAAAGTGTTTGCCTGCATTTAAACTAATCAAAGTGTATGCTTTAAATATGGGCAGCTTGTTATATATCGATTACACTTCAATCCTGTTAAAAAGTTTTAATTTATTTATATTTGTATAAACTGATCATTTTGTGAGTGCCATTTATGTTTTATACAGAGTCAATGCAACCTATATACTTCATTCTTTTGTACTGTTTTGAATAAGCATGCACTTGCTGACACAAGTTTCTACCACATTCTTTTCTTCTTCAATAGGCAAGTTCAGACATAGAAGACAAAAGTCCAGTGGAAAGTACCAGAACTAAGGGAAGAATATTTGCCTAACCACCCACACCACATTGAATGCTTTCTTGGAATATGTTGTGTATTTAAGATGATATCCTACCTCACACATGTAACCTTTGCCTTCTTGCAAACCAATGTGATTCTACAAGGAAATTACAAAACAAAAATATTATTCTCAAGTTATACTAGATTTATTTTCCAGATTTGTATTTTTATGTGTATGTGTATGTGTGTGTGTATATATATATATATATATACACACAATTTATATATATATGTATGGCTAGTTTTAAAATTGTAAACTGTCCTGCATCAAACATTTAACCATTATGAAAATGGAATTTGGATTTGCAACCTCAGTTTGTACTAAAACCTTTTTTTGTAAGAAAAAAAAATCAAGGGGAACTAAGAACTATAAAATAAAAACTCTTTTTTAAAAAAATAATGTTTATGGAACTTTCCTTCTTTTCATTCCTCAATAGCTTTTCTGACTCTATCCTGGAATAAACCTTCTTTTGCTAAAGTTATCTTTGACCTGGAACTTAACCAAGCATAAACTATATAGCACATTAGACTTGATTGTTACAAGTTAACTTTTGACCCAATTAATCATTTTCTCTGTGGAAATTGCTGCCATTGGCTCCCATGACACCATTCTTGGGTTTCTCTTCTGGTCTTTCTGACCACTTTTTCTCCCCCAGCCTTCATTTCTCTCTCTCTCTCTTTTTTTACTTATTTCCTAGCTATTGGTTTTTCTTTAGGGTTCCATTCTTAATTTTCTTCTCTTTTGCTTCTATATATATTCCCCGAGAATTTCACTAAGCCGTGAATAAAAATATCAAGTGAACACTTATAAATCTAAAATTTCAATCTCTAACCCTCTCCACCTGCCTTCTCTGGACAACTAAACCAATATTTTGCAAACATTTTAAACTTGATGTGTCCAAAATACAACACATGTTGCCAGTTTTTTCCTCTACTGCCCTTAGACTTTCTTCCCTTCCTATATTTTCTCTCTCAGCATCACCATTTATCATGGAATCCACAGAAATCCTTTTCAGTTAGACTGTGAAAGATTCCCTTCCCCATGACCTTGATCTGTGTTCTTCCTCTACCTGGAACATTCTCCTCTGTCCTGTCACTTGGTTAACTCTCATGCATCCTACATAACCAGTGGAAGTACCTACTCCTCATAGATGCTTTCCCAAGTTTATTTTTCACAAGCTGTCTCAAAGCTGACTTTTCCCTAGAACTTACTACAACCTGAAGCAATACACACATTTGAGTGATTATTAAATATCTTTGTTTCCTACTTTTCCACTGTTTTCCAAAACGACAGTAGCAATATTCACTTTGGTTTGCCATTTTATCCTTGGCTAGTGTAGTGTAAGATATGAAATGCTCTCAATAAGTCCTGTTAGATGCTGAGTAAATTAGGATATTTTTCACTGTTGCAGGGATATAGGTCTCATCTAATACTACTGTATTATTGTTTTTAATATATTGCATAAAAGAATAACATTTTGTTTGCATCTATGTTTTTTTACTAATACATATTCAAAATATCCTATAATATTTTAGTTGTGAGTCATCGTACTTCTTAATTTTCATATTCCAGATTCAGTGAACAGACATTTTAAAGGGACATCAATGCTTCCATTAACATTCTCCATCTCTGTCCTGGAATTTAGACTATGAATGAAATTATAGTTAAGTATAATGAACAAGCTAACTGCTCTAGCATGGAAACATGAAACCTCATTTGTGATAATGGGATTTGACTTGTCTTCTTCCTCTCACTTTTAATAATATCATCAGATGTTGATGCATCCAAATGTAATTAGCATAAAGTCTTAAGAAATGCTTTACTATACCAGAAAAACGTAGATTAGGGTTTAAACTATTATTGTTTTTCCAGACATTGACTTTCAGGGCCAGGCCAACTGGATTTCTGGTTCTTGGACTGTGCTAATCAATATAACTGCCGTGGATGTTTTCAAGATAATTTTATGACACGATTTGTGTGTGTGTGTGTGTGTGTGTGTGTGTTAATGATGAATATTTTTTTCTCTCTGGTATCTGCTAGAATGAGTGAATTATTTTTCAAGACCACTAGAAAATAAAATCTGGAAAATAAGTGGAAAAAAACCCTTCTTTTCCGCTATTTTAAATCCCCCCATTCCTTCCCTTGTCAGAGAAGCATGGGAAAAGGGAAAATCCAATTTGCCATGCTTCTTCTATGCATAGACAGTCAAAAATAAATGTTTTGCCTTTTTACTCATGAATTACTTATATTAAGGGAAAGATAAGAAATATAATTGATAATATGGGAGATTGATCTCCAAAGGAATATTAACACAAAAGAAGGTTGGCTGAAATATCTTAACAAGTAACTTAGCATTGTATTGTATATGACCAAAGCTATATTCTGGTGATATAGATATGGGCTACCAGTGAATGACATTTTTACATGGAAGTATCCTGATGATTCATTGCTTAAGAGAGAGCCTCATTTAAAAGGACAAGGACCTAAAGCTGTCAGTGCCTTGGGGATCCTCTGAGATCAGTTAGTGACAGTCTGTGGCTTTGACCCTGATTGGTACAGTGCTAGGGTGAATTTTACAGCTACTGCTGTCCTCCTTCCTATGTGAGTGAGTGAAATTTTGTCTCTCAGCAGTTGCTATTTTGGCCAAAAGAGCAAATCTGATGTTTATGGGTTGCACACATTGCCTGTCAAGTTAAATCTTGGAGTTTACTACCTACTACGTGGAGATTAGAGATCTTCAAATTCAAACTGCTGTGCACTTCAAATAACATGTAAATTTCTGAGCGTGCTCTGCTGGACTAATATTTATTCCTGGATCTTATTATCTCAAATATGGCATGGAGCATTATCTATAAATTATTGCCATTTCTGCCCTTTGTAGATCTGTGCAGTCTCATTTGTAAAATTAAATACTTCACTATAGACTTGTTTAGGGTATAGGTTCTGTTTTAGAACTTAGGAACTCTTGAAGAACTGTGTGTTTATATGAGTCCACAGGTGTGTTTTGTGTCACTATGCATATTCTTATGGAAAATACAGAAAGAAGAAAGAACAAATGAAAGGGAGGTAAGTATATAAAGCAGTCTACTTCTTGAAAATAAATGAAGTCAAAGGAATGGGTTAGAGTGCATAATACTCTCAGTTTTCACTTGAATAATCTAGGCTACCATATTCATAAACAGGCAAATTAATAATAGATTCATGCTGATTTTAAAGTGTATACCAACAATCTTCTACTACAAACAGACCTTAAAGAAACCATCTACTGTAGACTGAATTTTTGGTATAGCATAAGATAAGGAATTATTTGTAACTTACTCCTATGCATAGTATTATATTGGAATTAGTTTGTTACAGATAGATAAGATCTTAGAAACTATGTAGTCTTGGGATTATAAATAGGTCTATATTCTTTAGTTAAATGTGTGGAACACATTTTTGTGGATCCACAATTTTGAGGATTCTAGGGCTGTGAATAGAGTTGGAAGAAATAGTTCTGTAATTATCTTTTTATGTCTACATGGACCCAACATAGAGAATGTATTAGATAATTTGCCAGCTCCAATATGTTTTAATATCCTGAATTTACAGAAAAAACCCAGGTATTTTTATGATATTTCAGAGATTGTGTAACTTCTTCACATACGCCGATACAGTCAATTTTTATAACAGTCCTGTAAAGAATGCAATATTTTGAACTCCAAATGTAGATGACAAGCTGATGTTCAAGTTCACAAAGCAAGTTAGTATCACAGCTAAGACCCAAAACAAGGCCTCTGTCTTCAGGTCAAGAATTCTTTCCACAATAAATAAAAGATCGATTGTTGCTGTATCTGTTAGGCATGCTTCTGTGAGTAACAGAATCTGATTAATGAATGTCAGGTTAAACAATTAGAGCTTCACATGATGCATTAGTTTCCTGTGGCTGCTGTAACAAATTATCAAAATTTACTAATATAAAACACCACAAACTTATTGTCTAATAGTTCTACAGGTCAAAAGTCTGAATTCAGTTTTACTGGGCCCCAAATCAAGGTGTCAGCAGGTTACCTTTTTAGAGCCTGTGGAACAGAATGCCTTTCTCTGTGTTCCAGCTTCTGAAAGCAGTCCACACTCCTTTCTTCATGATCCTTTCCTTCACCTTCAAAACCAGCAGCTTAGCATCTTCTTTCCTCTCTGCTCTCTGCTTCCACCCTTATATCTCTCTCTGACTGCAATCCCCCGTCTCCCTCTTATAATTACCTTTGTGGCTTTATTGATCATACCTGGGTGGTTTACAAAGTCTTCTCATTAAAAATCATAATGTGATCACACCTGCAAAGTTCCTTATACCATAAGGTAACATATTCACAGGTTTCGGGGATTAGGACAGAGAAATTTGAGGTCCATATTCATACCTTACCACACAGAGGCCAAGGAAGATATTCCAGAGATGGTGCAGAAACTCATGAATGTACCAATTCATTTATCAGCACCTCCTGTTTCTTCTTTCTTTTCACACTGCCGTATTTAAAACTTTGGCATATTATCTCATGGTTGCAAGATGACTGTCATGGCAAGAAGTATGTCACTGGTCTTTAAGGTAGGAAAAAGATGAAAGTGTGAAGGCAAGTCCTCTTCTTTACATTCAGAAAGTGAAGCCCTGACCATGAAAGCCCTTTATCTCACAGGCCAGACTAGATCATACGGATATCACTAACTTCAAGGGAGACTAGATACTCAGATATTTCACTCTTTGTCTCTCTTTTTGAGAATGGTAGGGAAAAGAGAAGGTTGGGAACTCATATTCAACAAGCCAACTTGCTGACAGAAAGGATTCTTATCTGCAAACAATAAAGTTTGTGGTATTTAACCCAGAAGGAGGACGTGTTATAAAATATTAGACTATAGAATCTGTAGAGGGATCAGAGAAACAAACTTATTGATTACAAAAACCAATGATATAACTAGATAATACTCAATACACATCAGAACGTCTCTAAAAAAGTTATCACTCTGTTTCTGGTTTGTGGTGGTCAGTTGTGGATCTTGGGTCTGGTTTAAGAAGCTCCATGATACTATCCCCTCAACATGACATGTGCAAAGATTTTCCTATGAGTGACTACTCATATTGCCTCTGTACGCATCCTTTGTGCATCCAAACCTCAGGTAAAACCTGACTAGTAAAACCTGGACATATGCCATCCATAACTGTAAAGGAGCCTGAGAAATTAAGGTTTCTCAGGCCCGGGTCTTGAGAAAGCAGAGCCTGAGATGAGGATTAACATGTTGATACTTTATCTGAAAGGTACAAATCAAGGAGGGAGGGGATGAAAAAGCAGCAGATGTGAAGCAAAGTGCAATATACATTTCTGTGCTGGTTCCTGTTGGTTTGGCATATGTGCTCATTGATTGTCATGTTGTACTTCTCCAGAGCAACTAAGAAGAAGGATTGATTCAGGGTAGTCCTTAGAAGGAAGAAAGGAGAAGAAACTTATCTGTGGAGCTTTCTCCCGTATCCATCTCCCATTTGGCCTCACAATGGTCCAGTTCCCTCATGCTTCCAAGTCATATAATTCAAGTCACTGGAGACCATTCAGGAAGTCATCCTAGTACTGTGGTATTGCATGTGGTATTTCATGGAAATGAAGGGGCAACCTTGGGTGGATTGTTTCAACACATGAGGGACATGGACTACATGGCCCAGAGCTTCATCTCAGCCTTTATCCTGTAAGTGTGGCAGGGTGGTGGCATGTTTCAGAACTGGGTAACATCTTTAGAATGAAGAAGGCAATTGAAGGGCTCTAATGAAGCACAACAGGAATTTTTACCTGTAGCATATGTTTTTTGGTTTTTACCTTAAGATTTGTTTTGTGGGGCTGCCTCACAATAAGGCAGATTAATAAGAGAAAGAGGCTTATTTACTATGTTCATGGGGAGAATCTCAGAGTAATTACCCAAGATCCCAATGGGGTCCAGAAATCTGCATAGCCTCATTTTAGAGGGGAGAGAGAGATGAGGAATATAGGTAATTCAATTTAGGGAAAATAAATGGTTACTAGGGAGGATGAACATATGGGGGAAACAGACTGACTTATAAGTAATTCTCTTTGGAAATTAAATTAACCTGAGAGATAGGTTTTATATTTAAAGTGTTTGGGCCAGGTATGGTTGTATTCTTGATCTACTTTCCTGTAATATATCTAAGATGACAGGGAAGGGGACAGGAAGTTGATTGTTACTTTGATGTGTCTGATGTGGTTTTATGCAGATAGAGGGAAAGCCCTTCTCAAGGCCTGTTGATCTCTAAGATACTTTAATTCAAAATACTCTTAATACCAAGGTTTCATATTTGGGGTGAAATTTCCTAAGCTCCTTCGGTTTCATAATGTAGAAAGCTATCAGTACAGGGAGGGTGTTCAAAAGATGTTTGGTGGCTACCAATGACAGACATCCATTGCCACCTGCCACAGCTTGCCACCTGACTAAAGTATGTCTCCCACGCCACTCTCTCCACCTTACCCTAGGTGTGTATTCCCTAGAACTTATCACAAGTTAAGCTTCATTAAGGCATAACGCCCTCTGTTATGATCAGCATTGTATTCTCGGGAACTAATACAATGACTAGTAATACAAGTTTGGACAAGTATTTGTTGATTAGATAGATGAATGAGTGAATACCAAATAGCAGATGATAAACTAAACAGCATAGTGATTATTGTAGGGATTAAACTAAATCAAACAATCTTCTATTGACTGAGAAATTTTTCACAGAAGAGTGGGATTAGATCTTGACATACAGTTTTAATGAGAAAAGCAAAAAAAGGAGAGACTCTCTAGGCAGAAAAGCCATAAAAGTAAAGATACAAATATGGAAATGTTTTTAGTTTGTTCATAAGATGGTGGAGAAACTAATGCTCTATCAAATTTCAGGCAAACATCTTCATACATATATTTATCTATGGATTTATACTGATCTCTAATTATTTTCCTGAGAGGTCTATAAAATACTGTATTGGAGAGAATCAAGCCTTAATTCTATTTTGTCCATATCTCTCCTGAGATACATTTTCCTTCTGTGACCTAAGAAGCTGAACTTCTCAACAGGCTTAGTGACATTTTGCTGTTTCAGACTGAAACAGGATCCACTGACTTATACCAGTTAGGCTTTATAATCTACACCATCTATTCTGTGGTCATTGTCAAAGCTAACCCAGGGAGACAGGAAGTGGCATTAGAATTCTTTGTGTTTTAGCCCTGCTTAGAGATGTAGTCCAAGATAATAAAAACAGTGCAATTTTTCTGTATCAGAATACATTTTCCTGGCAAAGCTGAGGTTTGCAAAGAAAAGCTAAAAGGAATTTTTCAGTCAGTCAGGGTGGATATTTCCTGAGCGCTCAATATTTTAAAGGACCTTAGATTCAACCCATTCGCCCTCAGCTATTTTCTTCTAATGAGAAAGTGGATCCTACCAACCTTAATCCCATTTACCAAAATACCAAAGCAATCTGTACCTTATATCACATAATTATGTCTGAGGTAAGCTTAGGAAATTTAGTCATTTGTTGAGGGTTGTTTTTCCCATAACAAAGTCTCTAAATAGAATTATGAAGTCTATCAAATGTTAATTTGTCAAGAAAAACAGAATAGCTAATAAGGATAATTAGATTTATATTGCAAATAGAGTATTATCCTGAAGGCTTCCATGACTCCAAAAGGAAGGGAAGCATGACTGAAATATGACTGGTCTTAATCAACCAAGCTCTAGAGTCATTTTTTCTTCAATGTACTATAGAGTCTTGCTCTGGATCAGTGTTAGGGAGAAATCCACCACAGCGTTTCAGGGATGCTGTGAGATACAAAGATAGCTCTAAAGGCAGCCTTGGCTTTGGGACTCTGGTCCTCAGTTGTCACTTGTATCCTGCAGAGAACCCTTTCACCCACATACAGACAGGGAAAGGTGGCTGCTACCTCTTCTGGCTCTTCTGTTAAGGAGAGAGATGAGGATACAGCTTCTAATCCTTTACTGGGGTACATCCCAGCAAGATTTTCAGAAATTCTGACATCTGCCACAGATGAGGCTACCAATGACTTTTTCCTCAGAGGAGACATTGATCACACTATAGCAGAAGCTCAGAATACCTAATGCCTTCCCGAAACTTCCAGGAATCTGACAGCATTTGTCCCACACTTTGTACATAGTATTCTCTCTCATTCCCTATTCTCAACCACTCCCAGGATTTCTACCACTCCCAGGATTTCTTCTGTAACATGAGCCAAGTGAATTATGATTTTGAGAAGTTTATCTGAGGTATAATTTTAAATTGCTTTTGTGAAAATCAATACCTAACATTTGTGTCGTAGGTAAGTTATTGAAATTTTAGGGCAGGGATTGCATATGTTTGACTGTCAGTAGACAGTGACCCAAAGCAGGACCAGCAGAGGAGCTTGCTAAGAGAACGCAATCAGAGAGAAAGATGCTGACAGGAAGTCTTCATCTCAGGAAAAATCAGAAAATTTCCCTCAGTCCCCTTCCTTGGCCCCAAATGACGTGACTACCCATGGAAAGAGCAGCTGTGTCAGCCACTTCTCTTTCCTGTATTTTTCAATGGAAATGACCAAAAACTGAAATAAGTTAACAGTGCGGAAATGGCCCGATCTCAATCAAATAGCCTGGGAGTTAATTGGCTGGACTCTAGGTTACTGAAAAACCAATTGAATTTGAACATGTTCTCCTTGCACCGCCTGGCTAATCCCACTCATTCTCTCACTGTTCCCTTCCAGACCTCCCTCATGCTTCCTTTCTTTTTCTATGCTTGCCTCCTTCTTTTTCCATGTTTTCCTTTTAGTTACTTTTTTTTCCCCTTAGAGACAGGCTGTCACTCTGTTGCCCAAGAATACTCTGATATACTCTGGCTTCAGCCTAGCCCAGCAACTTCAGACTCCCAGGCTCAAGTGATGCTCCTGCCTCAACCTTCCAAGTAGCTGGGACTACAGGCCACAATGCCTGGCTAATTTTTCTATATTTAGCAGGGACGGGGTCTCACTCTTGCTCAAGCTGGTCTTGAACTCCAGAGCTGAAGGGATCCTCCAACCTCAGCCTCCCAGAGTGCTAACATTACAGGCATGAGCTACTACACCTGGCCCTAGTTACTCTTTTTAAAGTCATTGATATATGTTCATTTTTGAATCTACATAAACTCATTTTTGAAACATAAAATAAAACACCCATAATCCTATTGCCCAGGAACAAGTATCTTTACCATGTTCTTTGATATTTGGTATACATATATGTTATATATTAATATGTTAGCTTTGTCAGATTGGAATCATTATGTATATTTTATATTACAGATAATACATATAAAAATTTCTCAGGCAAATAATAACTTTTAAATATGATTTTGTATGACTATATGCCCTTCTATTGTATGAAAATAACCTTCAATCTTATAATTTGGGGTATTTATGTTATTTTGAAATCTTTTGGTGTCATAAATAGCAGTGTCATAATTCACATTTTATAGTTAAAAATTTGCACATATTGAGGGACTTTACTTAACAAATGCAATCAGTGTAACTTGTTTTCTTGTATCCTCAATGAATCCCAAACAATAAAAAAATATAAAAAAAATTTGCACGTATCTTTGAGACTTTTCTCAGGGTAAATTTCTTAAAGGAGAATTTTCAAATGAGAGTATAGATATTTTTAAGACTTTAACTGGCAAAAAGTCTCCAGAAAGGTATAATTTAATGTATTTTCATCTGCCATATGTGAGTCCACTTATAAATAGTATTGATAATATTATTTTTACTTATACCTATTTCATAAGGAAAATAATATGGCATTGAGTTAGTTTTTATTTTTTTTTACTAAACTTGAAATAGTCTTATTCATTGACATTTAATATAAGATACCAATATATACAACATATGCTACCATTTATATGGAATATCAATTTTTAATGTGTGTATTTATGGTTATGTTATATTACTTTTTAATTTTAACACATATTGATAAATTTAATGTAGTCAAATTTACCAATAATTTCTTACATGGCTTTGACCATTTTCAAAAATATTTAGAACTTTCCTACCACAAGATCAGACCAATACTTAGGTACATTTTCTTTTGTTTTCTTATGGCTTTATTTTTCATACTGCATTACTTAATCCACTTGGAAAATATTTTGGAGATTAGTTAAGATAGAGATTTAATATTTATTTCCCAAAGAGATAAGAATCACTCTGATAGGTTATTTGATTTTCCCTATCTTGTTGTGTGATACTCTCTTGATGTGGTAACTGAAATTCTGTTTCTTATTTATTTGTTTATTTTCAGTTTTGGCCGGGGCTGGGTCTGAATCTGCCACCTCTGGCATATGGGGCCAGCGCCCTACTCCGTTGAGCCACAGGCACCTCCCCTGTTTCTTATTTTAGCAGAGAATAATAGGCTGGTGGCAATGGGAAAGTTCGAAAGACAGTACCTAGGTACTTGGTTCCGCCCCCACCAGAACCGTTGGAGGATTTTAAAAGGAGCTAAGAACTCAGGTTCTAACAGGTAAAACTCAGGTGGCAGAACCATCAAAAATGTCTAACTCTATCAGGGCCTGAGAGAAAGCAACTTTCATAGTAGCTGTTGCTGTTATTTCAGCCACTCCTCGTACTCTGATACTACTACCTCCACCACCCAAAGTATATTAAGGTCTCCTTATGTTCAAGATTATGCTATGTACTTTATATACAATATATATAAAGCTCCAACTTTGCAAAAGAGCAAACTTAAATTTGCTCTTAAGGAAGTTAAGTAGAGTGTTCAAACCCATTCATAATCCTTGTTCTATGATGCATCCTAATAATAAAAAATAAACGTATAATAATATGCTCACATGAATGATACAGCAAACATTCAATGATCAGCAAGGTGACTGCAATTTTAATACTCTACACAGTTCTGTAGTATGTCTTGATGTCTCTTGTGGGATTCTGTCTGCTTTTGTAAGTTCTCTTGGGATTGAGATGTTATCTAGTTAAACCATATACTTTTGGGGGCATAAAAAAGATTTTGAGTTTTTTAAGATTTTGTATCAGATTTACTCTATTAATATCATTAGGCTATTGGGGGTTGCAAATTGTAAGCAGTGGGCTCTCTGTGGTTTTCATGTCTAAAATTAAAGCATAGTAAAATATTAGCTTTAATGTCTATTTGCTTGCTCCAAACTATATTGAGAGTTCCTTCTACTAAATACCATTAGAGAAAAAGAGGAGGATAATTGAAGGGAAGAGCATATATAGAACTTTAAGCCACTGAAGAGAATTGGTACAAGACATTAAGTTATTATAGATCTCAATTTCTTCATCTGTGAAACAGAGATAATAATTATCTCATTAAATTGTTTTGAGGATAACATGAGACTAAAAAAATGTAACATATGGGAAAATGCTTTTGAAATTCCAAAACACTCTAGAAAACCTAGGGAACTAACTTAAGGTGATTAAGAGGGTAGCTGTTTATTCTTAGTGTACTGGGCTGATGCTGGTTTACTCCTTCCTGATGGAGAAGACATTAATTTAGACTTCTGGATGTCCATACATGCTTATTCTCCTACATTTTGACTATTGCCTTAAAACAAAAAAATATGAGAATATGGTGCTAAATATTAATTTATTTTGTCTTCTAGAGGTAAAGTTTCAGCTTCTGGGAAATAGAAAAAATTATATTTAAATTTGAGTCCCAGTATTTAAAATGAGAAGTCAAATGAAGTCCAAATCCTTTTTAATTGATTTAATTACCCCTTAGATTAGCAGAAAGCATTTCCCTTTTACGGCATAAAAATCATTCTTATTATAAAGTTTATATTACAATATTTTATTCAAAGATACATGAGAATGATTTTAGAAAAAGTATGGTTTAATAATCCAGTTAATGACTGAAATTTTGGAGAAAAGAGAATGATAAAACACATAATGGAACAAAAATTGCTTTGTAACTTTAAAACTTGGTAATACAAATTTATAGATACAGTGGCTTCCAAGAAGGAATTATTTGTATATATATATATATGTTTTATAATAAATAGTCTTAGGCAAATGGAATTTTATGGCTATACGAAATCAACCTCATCCTAATCCTACTATGTAGTGGTAAACAAATCTGCCACTGCTATAAACAAAAATTTTCTGTTTATAATGTGAACAACAGGGTTCTACTTAAACTATTTATGACAAGAGTATTGATTTTCATAGGTAGTTCAAGTCTCGGTCCTCCGGTTTCAGGAGGTGATTTAAAATCATCCAGAGTTTGAAACCATTACTTTGAGTTTCAACCATGTCACTGTGTATTGTTGCATATTATTAAGTTAAGAGAATTTTATCTATATTACATGTTCTTTTTATGTTGAAGTCTTAGTAAATCATACTATTTCTAAAGAAGCTGCCTAGTAGTACTAGAGCACAGAACTGAGTAATGACAACCAAAGTTTGAAATTTGGATTTCTTTTATTTACTATCATTTAGTACTTCCTTGTGCATAGTTTTTTCTCCATCTGTGATCTCAGATTGGCCATCCCTTTTCTATAAGTGACCTACATACAGAATATACTTCTGATGATTTCTTGTGCATGTGTTGTGTCAGATTCATCATCCATTTAGTAAAAATCAGAAATGGAACTCATTGGCTACATGAGGTCTGACAAACTTATCCAAGAAAAAGTACTACCTACCTTATTGCTGAATAGCACTGTGGTCACCTTCACAGTCCTCCCCTTGGGAAACTATTCACCAACCTATTCATTCATCCACCCTTCAAAGACATTTTGAAACTCTTTCTGGAATGGCCATCACAGCTGTCATTTTATTATCCTTGATATTCTGAATGTCATCAAAATGTCTTCCTTTTAATATTTCCTTTGTCTTCAGGGAAATAAAAACATCACTGGGGCCAGATCAGGTGAGTAGGGAGGGTGTTCCAATACAGTTATTTGTTTACTGTCTAAAATTCCCTCACAGACAGTGCCAGGACATTGTTGTGATGCAAGAGCCACCCCTTTCTCATGCCAAGATTCTCAAGTTAAGATTTTCCTGTTTCTCTACTGAAATTTACTTGGTCTGCTATGAGTCCCACAGTCAAACCAATGGTTTTGATGCATGATTCAATGAATTTTTGCAATGTTTTCATCAGTTTTGCTTGTTACCGGCTGCCCTGACCTCTCTCCATCAGTGGCACTTTCCTCTCAGAAAAATGTTTAATCCCTTTGTACACTGCCATTTTTTTCCTGGCATTATCACCATAAATTTGGACTAATATATCCCTGATTTCACTTCTACTCTTGGCAAGTTTAAAAAGAAACTTTCAAATGTTTGTTTGGTGCTCTAATTCAAGCTCTGACATTCTTGCGATATCACACAAAAATCCTCCAATAATAAACACGTCTCACAAGACCCTGTCACATGTTGACATGAACACAGCTGTAAGTGCAAGGTGGCGAGTTCGTGGACTTAATTGTCAGAATTTGTAATTTGCTTTCTTTATTATTTCTTTCTTCATAATATTGTGGTATAAGGGCAGGATGCCTATCATTTGTCACGATCATTAATTATTCTATTACATCAAGGGCTCAGAATACATTCAAGATGGAAAATCAACATAATTAATTAAAATATTAAACTATTGAAGAATGAGCCAATAGAACCTCCATAGTTGATCACCTCCCTAAATTGACCACTTCCTTAAGTTGACCTAATTTTCATAAACTTTACATCCACCACATGCACAGATCAGTACAGTAGGCCTGGTTCCTTATGTTGACCAGTTTGTTACAGTCCCTTGGGTGGTCACCTTATAGAGTTTCTATGGTATTTATCAATCTGCTAACAATTCTAGGATATGGCACTCTTAGTTCTTAGGCAGTAATATAGAACAATGGAAGAAAATGTAGGGTTTTGCCCCCAAGGAATTTGAATTTAAATATAGACTTGCAGTGTAACTAGTTTGGAGACAATGGGTTGGTCACAGATCTTTTAATTATTACGTAAAACGTGAGTAATAATACCTACCATGCAGAACTATCTGTGAGGGTCTAAATAATGCAAACAAACTTCTAAGCAGAGTGACTGATACATAACAGGCTCTCAATACATTCAAACTACTCTTTCTTGAAACCAGACAGGACTCATTAAAACCATGGTTTTTGTCTCTTAACTATCTTTTTGATCTCAGTCAGATTATTCAGTGTCTCCAAGCCTGGTGAGTTTGCCTGCCATGGGGAAAAATATTACTGTCCTCACGTGAATCCATTTTCCCTGCAACTGTATTGCCAAACTCACCCATCATATCTCTACATTATTAATTTTTTTCTCCTAAAAACTAAAAATATTAGTATGATTTGAATTGAACTACTGCCAAGATTCAGCTAGGCCAAGTGATACAGAGATGAGTTAATTGAGTTGTTGATGCTTAAAAGTAGTCGGTTAGGCAAGCCCTAGACTTTAGTACCCAAAGAGAAGGAGGAAATGTGCTTCCCATCTGACAATGTTTAATTTTGTAAGCATGAATTGTTCCATGTTTCTCAACTTACATGGTAAAAATGGCAGAAGAAACATGGAAAGAAAGCAATGCAATTGTTAATAAGAAAACAAAACTGGATTTATCTTTCTCTCTAGATTTTCCAAGTGCAATGTACAGGCAGTCATTTTATTTCATAGCAATTTATTTATAATTTTCTTTATTCTCCCTTCTAGTAGTCTTAAATAATTATTAACCTATCCTTTAAACCTTTATCCAGATTTATGGTTTGTGCCAATCTTATGCCTTATAACTATTCAAAGAGGGATTATTTGGAAATAAGACAGGACGCACTGATTAATAATATTAATTTTTTTATTAAATCATAACTGTATACATTAATGCATTTTATGGGGTGCAATGTGCTGATTTTATATACAATTTGGAATGCTTACCTCAAAGTGGTTAACATAGCCTTTACCTCACTTACTTAATTATACTATTTAGAAAGGGAAATGTACATTGCTCTTCAAATAGAGTGTGGCAAAAGGATAAATTTTCAGTATTTTACCACAACATGAAAAAGCATTAGATTCCATTCCTATTTAACTGAACACTTATCTTCTGTTCTTGAGCTCATGCTTTTTACAACTGAAACTTTAAAGCAGTGATTTTCAACTGGTGTGCCACAAAAACTTTGAAAGATAAGTAATTAACTTATTTTTGAAAGAAGTTCAAAGCACGGTAAGTATATACATTTTTTTTAGTCTTTTTTTCCTTTGATCAACATAATTTAAGTGTGCTGTAAAAGTTTAACTATAGGTTCAAGTGTGCTTTTGTTGCCAGAATTTCTCTCTAAGCTGAGTCCTTGGTCTCAGGGTTTAAAGAATGAAACCAGAGACCACCACTCTGTTAAGTGAGAGGATAGAGTTTATTGATAAGGAGAAAGATTGATAAACCTGATGAGCAAAAGAGGGCAGACAGAAGAAGAGGAACAGAACCTCCGGCAGAAGAGATGTGGGAAGCCCCCCAGTTTTCAGTCTAGGAGGTTTAAATGCTGCTTTTCCTATCCTGAGGTGAGGGGTCTTGGAAAAGTGTGTCATAATCGCCCCGAGGTTTGCAGGCAGAAAATAATCCTAAAATAATCTTAAAATTAGCACAGGAATATAGTCCTTGAAGTTTTTGCTTTACACAGGGAATTAGGACCTTGATTCTCTGATCAAGGAGGTGCCCCCAACCTCTCAGACTGCTTTGTTCATGACCTTGCTAAAGCCCACAAGGGTGTGGCCTGGAATGAGCAGCCTGTTTGTGTCCAGAGATGGGGGTCTGATTTCTGAGCTTACCCAGGCCTAGAGAATGGGAGGGCTCCCTGTCCAGCCCTTATAGTGCGAACTCTGTATCCATGTGAGATTGATAAAGGTTAAAAAACACTGCTTTGAAGAAAAGGGAAAGGGAGTTAATATTTTCTGAGAACCTGTGATGTGCAGCAATGTGGGACTTCGCTCAGGCTGAGAACCGTCACCTTGAAACACAGATGACTTTACTCCACTTGTTAAAGGAGGCATGATGTTTAAGAGATTTTTTTTCTTCTGGGTATATACCTAGTAATGGGATTGCAGGATTAAATGGGAGGTCTAATTTAAGTTCTTTGAAGATTTTCCATACTCTCTTCCAAAAAGGTTGTATTAGTTTATAGTCCCACCAACAGTGTAAAAGTGTTCCCTTCTTTCCACATCCATGCCAGCATCTGCAGCTTTGAGACCTTGTGATGTGGGCCATTCTCACTGGGGTTAGCATATCTCACGGTAGTTTTGATTTGCATTTCTCTGATGATTAGGGCCAATAACCATTTTTTCATATGTTTGTTGGCCATTCATCTGTCTTTTTTAGAGAAGATTCTATTCATCTCTCTTGCCCAGTGATAAATAGGATTGTTGGTTCTTTTTTTATTAATTTGAGTTCTCTATAGATGCTAGTTACCAAGCTTTGGTCCAATTCATAATATGCAAACTCTTTTTCCATTCTGAAGGTTGTCTGTTTGCTTTGGCTGTT
>CAUYRH010055426.1:0-24758 GCA_963574655.1 Perodicticus potto | reverse complement strand
GCGGGCGCCTGTAGTCCCAGCTACTTGGGAGGCGGAGGCAGGAGACTCGCTTGAGCCCAGGAATTGGAGGTTGCTGTGAGCTGTGATGCCACAGCACTCTATCCAGGGTGACAGCTTGAGGCTCTGTCTCAAAAAAAAAATGAAAAAAAAAAAATAAATTAAACCTGTAAATCAGGCCCTCTTTTCTGCACTGTTTCCAGTTTTCATGCTCTTCATTTCACAGGGGACACATTGTCCCTTTTACTGTTCTTTTCTCCTGTTTTCTGTTACGCCTGAAAAGCCTTTTCCTCCTGCGGTTGGTGACTTCTGCTAAAGCCCTACAGAAGGTTCCCCAACAAAGAGTGATTCCGCCAGCAGCAAGCAGGTCAGGGGCCAGCCCTTGCTGAGGGGGGCTCTCCTCTTCCCTTCTCGTGGTTTCCTGGGACTCTCAAGGGCTGACTCCAAGGACACCTAAGCCCTCTGGACCTAAGACTTCCCCTTTCTGTAGCTTACTTTCTGCATAATCTCTTTTCTCATTACACAACCCTTGAAACTGAAGTCATCATCACTCATCGCATTAATGATGACATTAGCACGCACACACTGAGTGCTGACTCTGTGCCCGGCACTGTCCTAAGTTATTGTACATGCATACTCTTGTTTAATTTATCCCTCGTTTAATCCTATGAGCCATCTCTCATTTCGTGTAACTTCATGCCGTGAGGTATGTAGTATTGCTGACCCATTCTACACATGAGAAAACAGAAGCAATGGGAAGTTGCCCAGGTCTCTTAAAATGCTCTTTTCTTGTCTCCCAGGTCTCTGAATACTGTATGGCGACCGCATGCAGGTTTTTAGCCCCCAGTCTGAAGATCTCCAAAGTGCGCACAAATGTCACCGTGAAGCTAAGAGTACAAGACACCTACCTCGACTGTGGAACCTTGCAGTATCTTGAGGACCCCAGGTTTACAGGGTATCGTGTAGAATCGGAAGTGGACAAAGAATTGGAAGTAAAAATTCAAGTATGTTTCTCTTTTTGGGGGGTGGGTGAGAAGCTCCCTGCCCCTTAGACTGGAAAGGTGTGCTTTTGCTTGTGAGTTTCCACGTCTGCCCTGATTTCTTCATCTTCATCGTGTTCTTCACAGAAAGAAAATGATAACTTCAACATTTCCAAGAAAGACATTGAAATTACTCTCTTCCATGGGGAAAATGAACAATTAAACTGTGGCTTTGAAGACATAACTAGAAACCAAGATCTTACCACCATCCTTTGCAAAATTACAAATATCACGACTGCAAGCACCATTGCCTCTTCTTCGAAGAAAGTTCGTGTAAGTCAGCTGGCAGCCTACCTGCTGTCTTTACCTGATTTTTGGTGATTCCTTGGATAAACCAGAGGCCAGGATGGAATCTTTTATGGATCTTCCAGTCTTCACCTTAAACAGAAGATAAACAAAGCTGGTACTATGAGTCCAAGCATAATATCTCTAAAATAACTGGCGCAGTCCAGCCATATACTTGTTTGAATGTCAAAGCATTCAACGCACCATTGTCTATAATCCTAATGAGTCTTGATAGCTTTTGTTCTAGCCATACATTCAGAAGGTAGCGTCTGCAAACAAAATCTCTAGACCCATTGCTGAGTGAGCTGCCATTCTTTTCTCAAATATGGAGCTGACATGTCTTAGCAGAAACCCAAAACAAGGGCCTCTTTGGCACACTCAGGGTAGCATTAGACTCTGATGGAGACCAACTCATCTCTGGGTTGTGGCTGCTCCCTTCACTGTGAAGTCATACTTCCTGAATTAATCTTTCCCCAGACATGTTTGGAAGACCCATTGCTGGTGTATTTATGACCCACAATAAAGACGTGAGGCCATTGAGAAGGAAAACGTACTAGAAGTCACCCTTTATAGTGTTCATGGCATATGAGGCTCTGCACGGCCCATATTAAAAAATGCTTTATGATCTCTAGTCATGAATAATTGAATAAGGGACAGGAACAAAGCCATCAGACTGGAAGGCAAAACCAAAAAGGTGTTCATGTCCCAATGCACCAGATAACAGCTGTGTGGCCTTCTGTCGGTCACTAGACTTCTCTGAGCCTCCCTCTGTCCGTTTACATGGCAAAGGGGGTGACACTAGACATAAAATCAAGAACAACCACTAAACCCACCAGTGATCTCACTGCCCCGTTGGTTGAGAAGAGCAAATGCTCTTAGCCTTTCAAACCTCGCTTCCTGAGAGCCTCTGCTGTGATGAGGACATAGAAGAGAAAAAAAACAGAAAGAAGCATCTGCCTTTATGGAGGTAAAAAAAGACAAAAAGAGTGAAGGAAATACATTTTTAAAATGTGTTAGATGGTGGCAATTGTGATGGAGTAAAATGGAGCAGGGAGGACAAGAGGTGTGTGGGGGAGGCAGTGGTGCAGTGGTGGGCAGGACAGGCCTGCCTGCCAAGGGGCCTGAGAGGAGAGGACCGGCCGTAGGCCATCTGGGGCAGTGTCCTCCAGGCAGAGGGAAAAGAGGCTGCGAAGGTCCCGAGGTAGAGCCTGCGTCGGGTGTTTGGGGAGCAACAAGGAGGCCAGGATGGCTGGAGTAGAAAAAGCAACCAAGAATATTTGGAGGAGGTTAGAGAATTAATGGGGAAAGGAGATTATTAGGACCTTATGGGCCATGCTAAAGCTTGGCTTGTGTGCTTGGAAAGCCAGAGGGGAGTTCTGAGCAGGGTGTCACGAGCTGACTCACTTGGGGGCCACAGTGCATTTAGTCTTCACGACAGCCTCCCTGGCTCTGTCAATGTCCCATCTCTGAGATGAGGAGAGAGAGGACCAGATGGTTTGAGTGCCCAACTCAAGATGGTACATCTGGGAAGGACAGCAGGTGGCAAAGCTGGGATGGAGAACTTAGGCCATCTGGATCCAGAATCAGCTCTAGCCACTTTGCTCAAATGGCTCCGCGAGGGCAGTGTGGTTCTAAGGACTGAAATGCATCTTAATACTTGTTAAGGCTTAACATCGAGCTTTTCCCTGTACAAGGTTTTATGAAATTTTTATAACCAAAAAAAAAAATGCCAAAACTGGAAAAGGTCTTTAGCGATTATCCAGTCAACATTATCAACTGGTTTTTGCCAAAGAATGTTTTATTCAAAATAAAAGAAAAATAAAAGTCACATTGTTCCCATGGAATAAAGGGTAGGGAGCTTCTTATCCATAGGTTACCACCTCTTTATTGTCCCCACTTCTGCAATTTAAAATTCGCAGTTCAAGCCGGGAGTAGTGGCTCATACCTGTAATCCTAGCACTCTGGGAGGCCAAGGCAGGTGGATCCCCTGAGCTCAGGAGTTTGAGACCAGCCTGAACAAGAGCAAGACCCCCATCTCTGGTAAAAATAGAAAAACTAGCCAGGCGTTGTGGCAGAGACCTATAGTCCCAGCTACTTGGGAAGTTGAGGCAAGAGGATGGCTTTAGCCCAAGAGTTTGAGGTTGCTGTGAGCTGTGACACCACAGCACTCTGCCCAGGGTAACAGAGTGAAACTCTGTCTCAAAAAAAAAAAAAAAATTCCTGGTTTAAAGAGGGCCAAAGTGTAGAATATATAGGTCTAGCCCGGTGCATCTCAACTGATGTATCAGGAAACTGAGGCACAGTGACTGTCCTTGACTTGCTCAAGGGCACATAGTTACTCTGCCCAGAGAGGGGGCTTGAACTCAGATATCATACCTGGCTCAACACTTCTTTTGTATCTTGAAACCATGTGGGAGAAGAAATTATGTACATACAGTACCCAACTCAACTGTACCTAAGACATTCTTTGTCCCATTAGGTCAAGCTGGGAAACTTGGAGCTCTACGTGGAGCAGGAATCAGTTCCTTCCACTTGGTATTTTCTGATTGTGCTTCCTGTCTTGCTAGTGATTGTCATTTTTGGTAAGTGCCCTGTTTAATTTTGTCAGAGAATTTATTCCCTGGGGCTTCTTGTCAGGCAGGCAGACTTTCAGCTTTCAGGGGCTGTTTGCTTCAATTAAGTATTAATGGGTAAAAACCCAAATCAGAACTTAGGGAGAGGAAAAGTCGGTACACACTGAGGGCTTTCTAAACATTTTTAAAGGATGGTTCATTAATAAAAGGCGGAATTACAAAGATGGTGTCTTGGTGATGGAGAGAAATAGTCCAATTTGCTTCCCCATTCCTATGAATTGTGATGACAAGGGGACATTTAGATTATTCCCCCAAGTGTTCTGGGATGTTGGACTCCCAGGACTTGGACATCCCCTTGGTCATCTCATCCCCTCACCCCTTTTCAACCCTGATTTTTAGGGAGAACTGCACTTTACAAGTGTTACCTGTGTCATCTCTGAAAGCGTTCCAAGGCTCATCCGTGCACAGTGATCCCATGGTGTTTGCTCACTGGCTAAATCCAGCCCACTGATGTTTTGTTTGGCCCACATCACATTTTTGAAAAACCATCAAGTAGTTGGTAACATTTAAAAATGAGTTATTCACATTGAAAAACTTCTCTCAAAACCTTGAAAAATTTGGATTGTTGGATCGCAGTGTTTCCATAGTGTCAGTTTACAAGCATTGAGGAGCAGCTACACCCTGGGGTTTTACCACATTCTGCACTCCTCACTATTGTCTCCACCCAGGCCATTTAACTCATTTATGTAACCATTTAGTTTGTGACTCTTGTTTCTGTGCTGCTTTTCAAGTCTATTTTCTCTCATTCTTCATTGTTGAAAAAGGAACTATACCGAAAAACAGTACATCATATTTATTGATTTAAAATAAATGTTATCTTTCTAACATTTTAGGCTAATAGGGGCAGTTGCTAATGTCTCCTTCTATATACTCATTCATTCGTTCATTCATCCCTGCTTCCTTTTACCTATGTTCATGGAGCACCTGCTGTGCTGATAACTGTACAAGTCTCTAGAGCTACGGGAGATGCGTGAAAGGCTTTGCATGCATGAGCCAGTGTTGCTCAAAGTGCAGCCTAGGGAACAATGGTCCCAAGCGGTGTTCCTCTTGAAGGTTCCATAATTAAGTAAGTTTGGGAATCACTGCCTGCTCTGCCCTTTCTTAGAGATGCACAATGCATGTTATGGTTAAGACTATTGACTTTGTAAAGTGGTCCAGGGAAGAACCATATTTAATTCTGTTTCCTCTAGCATTATTCACATCTACTGATTGCAGAGCCCTTTTATCAGGTCATTTTTATTTAAAGAAGAGAAACTTCCTAGAATAATAATGATAGTTGATTGTTGCTGGGCATGGTGGCTCACATCTGTAATCCTAGCACTTTGGGAGTCTGAGGCGGTGGATTGCCTGAGCTCAGGAGTTTGAGACCAGCCTGAGCAAGAGAGAAACCCTGTCTCTAAAAATAGCTGCTGTTGTGGCAGGTGCCTGTAGTCCCAGCTACTTGGAAAGCTGAGGCAAGAAGATCATTTGAGCCTAAGAGTTTGAGGTTGCTGTGAGCTATGACGCCACAGCACTCTACCCAGGGTACAGAGTGAGACTGTCTCAAAAAAAAAAAAAAAAGAAAGAAAGAAAAAAAGAATAAGTCCTTAATGCTTTCTGTGAGTTACTTTTTATAATCCTCTCGACATCATGGTGAGGGAGGCGCTCCTACAGAGAAGGCAGGCAGGGAGGCAGGCACAGAGATGCTAAGGAACTTCACGCGGGTCACACAGCTTTCAGGAAATGGCAGAGCAGGAGCATGAACTCAAGGACCAGATGGGTTTGTTTACTGCCTTTTCAGTGCAGTTAGGACAAGACGAGGTGGGGAAAGGCCCAATATCTGGATTGAGCGTGGGTGGGGTTGGGTGGGGTTCCCTGTGGCGCACTCGTCAGGTCCGCACATGGCCTATGCAACTTTGGCTTATGTAGCCAGCAGTGAATTTGTAGTTCCTTTCTGCATTTGAAACACAACTTTATTTCTCTAGGGATGCTTAGAAACATTAAAAAAGAATGGAACAATATAAGTGGCTGCAGCTGTAAGGGAATTTGGCTTGTTTCATTACTTTTCAGCCAACTGGGATCTTTGGTTACAAGTGAAGGTTATTTGATTTAGTTTTCACTTTTAAGATGAGTGTGGGTTTTTTTTTCCTGTTGCTTTTTAGCGTCTTCCCTTTCCCTTACAGTGACCCCTTCACTGGGAAATTTTCTTTATATAAAATCTAGTTCTTAAATGCTATTTTCTATTCTCATTCTCTCTCTCTCCCCTTCTACATTTTATTTTTTTAAAGAACTATAGCCAGGCATGGTGGCTCACGGGGGTGGATTGATTGAACTCAGGAGTTCTAGACCAGCCTGAGCAAGAGCGAGACCCCCATCTCTACTAAAAAAATAGAAACATTAGCTGGGCATAGTGGCAGGTGCGTGTAGTCCCAGCTATTTGGGAGGCTGAGGCAGGGGAATGGCTTGAGTTCAGGAGTTTGGGGTTGCTGTGAGTTATGACACCTTGGCACTCTAGCCTGGGTGATAGTGAGACTCTATCTCAAAAACCCCTCCAAAACTATAAAGGTTGGTTTGTTTTATTTCTTTACTGTAACTAATACAGAATCTCTGTCTCTTAGCGGCCGTGGGGGTAACCAGGTACAAATCTAAGGAGCTAAGTCGCAAACAAAGTCAACAGCTGGAACTCTTGGAGAGTGAGCTCCGGAAAGAGATACGTGATGGTAGGCTCCAAAATTTTATCTGTAGAAAACCAAGTCTTTTTTTGTTTTATATTTTTTTCTAATCCTTCAACGGAGATGGCCACAATAATGAGAACTGTTTATACAATAGAAGACAACTGAACAGCAGGGCCTGGGCCTGGCCCTGTGCTTTATTTCAGCTCTTCTTTGCAGCCAACCAAGTAATTATCTTTTGTTTCTTCTTTAATGAAAACCAAGGTCATACTCTGTGTTAGACAAAACAGCAGAACATCTTATCCATTGTTTGTTGAGTTAAAATATTGCTCTTGGGATTCTGTTTTGCAGGCTTTGCTGAGCTGCAGATGGATAAATTGGATGTGGTTGATAGTTTTGGAACTGTTCCCTTCCTTGACTACAAACATTTTGCTCTGAGAACTTTCTTCCCTGAGGTAAAAGAGCATTGATCATCTTCCTAAGGTTGAGTCTTGAATAATAATGAAGGTGCTTGTTGCTATTGTCAGAAAGGGGTGTTTGCTCCCAAGGCAGCTGTGGCTAATAGGCTCAGTGCAAAACAATGGCTTAAGCTTGAACAGAGCAGGGAGGAGAATAATTATTAATTGCATTGATTAGGGTCTAATGCTGTGATGGGTCACTGCCTATTACTCTCTGTCCAGTAACAAAAACCTAGGAGGGACAGAAGTTCAGAGTGATGACTCTTGCTTTATTTTACTCCCGGTTTAGAAGTGAATGTGTAGCTGGGAAGTGAGCTAGTTTATTTAAAAATCAATAAATTGTGAGCTGGCCAATTTGTTGTATTTATCTGCATGACTTACACTGCAGCTACTAGATTATTCACTATTATTTCTCTACTGGAAATGAAAAGTGCTAAGGCTAAAAGGGAGGAGAGTAGACAGAGATGGGATTTGAGTTGAAAACGGACATTTTTAGCAATGTAGGGTTTATAGGGTTCTCTTCGGCAGTATTTCTTCAGCTGATCAGCTTGTATCACCCTCATTTATTAGAAATAGCCGCACAGACTGATTGATTCATTTGTTCTAGGGTTCTGAAGAGTAGTCTCCTTAACCCTTTGGCTCACTGGTCTCACCTACATTCTAACTCCTCCATTTTCTCACCCACTCACTCAGCCTTCTTCATTTACCTTCTGGAGTCTTTGGTGAGCTACATCCATTCTCTGTATCACCTTGAGCTACATCCATTCTCTCTATCACCTCCACGACCCGATACCCCAGCTCCACCATATTGCATCTCTCCCCTATGTTTTTTCCTGATCCAGAATGATTGATCCCAGAGAGGCCCAACCTCTGGAACACACCAACACTGGCTATCATATTTAAAATCTTGACTTCTAAGCAATCCCAGAAATCTCTCCAGCCAAAGGAGAGTTTGTATCACCCTACTAGAAGCTTCCCCACTGCAGTTGGCCAGAAGCCTACAGTTCAGAAACCCAGACTCAGGCAGTAAGCAATTTACAGTTTCTCTATAATTCCAGAAGTAGACAGCATGATATGCGATGCTGTGTCTGGAGGTTGGAATACCTCCATAAAACACCTGCCATATTTTTTGATCCAGGCCTTAGTATTGTAAATCAAGAAGGCTATCAATAAGACTTGAGTTTTTTATATACTCATGAAGTTTTTCTTAATATACCTTCCAAGATTTGCCATTTGCCACCTTATCCATGTCTACGGCAGAGCACTATCTGGGGAGGGTGGCTCAGTTCCCCGAACAGGGATGACTGTACAGGGACTCTGCAAGGTTGCATTATGAGTCCTATTTCCCAGCTTTCTGAGATCTCCATTAAGAATTTAATAGCAATAAGGTAACTGGAGATTTTGACTATCAACATGAGTACTGTGTAGGCTTTTACAGTTAATGATTGCCCTTGAGTGCTGAATGGAGTAATCTGTGTCCTAAAAAAAGAAATTTTTCTATCTTCTAAATTTGGTAATCAAGAATAAGATAAAGTGATGAATATAAAGGAAAACCGCTGCAAGTAGAATGTTTCAAAGTTCAAAAAAAAATAAAATCTAGGAACAATGCTACATTATTTTAGAAGATAGCTGCGAGGAGCTGAACTGATTTAACTCAGGGTTGTGTATAATCTTGAAAGGCAACTGGGAAAGCCATAAAAATTGAAGTCAGGAGAAGTCATTAAAGGAGGGAACCCAAGAAAAACAAGCATAAATTTGTCAGAACCCTATCGAGAAGCCCGAAGGCAAAATTGAATTTATAATAATTAAGATAGAGAGAACAGGGAAACATATTATAATAGGACAATACCACTTGAAATACATTCCAGGCTGAAGATAAGCCCCCGTATAATGAGGCCCTTCCCTAATTGATTGGGAGCCAAATCCTGCAGGCCTGGAAGTTGGGGCTGGGGGAACTCGGGTGATCAACACCTGCCAGAAAGCTA
The DNA here is from genome assembly GCA_963574655.1 of Perodicticus potto. NCBI lineage: Eukaryota > Metazoa > Chordata > Mammalia > Primates > Lorisidae > Perodicticus > Perodicticus potto. The sequence continues at coordinate 15,709 of CAUYRH010055426.1, read as the reverse complement.
CAGGGAAAAAAAAAAAAAAAACAAAGGAAATGGTAGGTTTGCAGAGGAGGCCAGGGGATCACCAGTTCCCTGGTTCTTTGCCCTGCTTGTTGGTTCTGGCTTTTAAAGTCTTGCTTTTTATTATATTGACTCTTCTTTGTTTTTCTAAAAGGAGAAGAAATAAGGGTAAGCAGAGGCTCTAACCTCCTGGAAAAGGGAGATTTGAATGAAAAGAGGAAAGAACTTTAAAACACAGAGAACCAGGGCAGAGTTTCCTTATTTAAAGTTCAGAATCAATCTGTTTCAACCATCCATTTACATGAAGTTGGTTCAGTAGAGAAATATTGAGAACTGGAAAATGCAAGTCTAAAGTCTGGAACATAACGAAACTAGTTTGAGGTCTTTTGCTTGGGCCAGTAAATTTGAAAGTATGGAGGGAACATCTCTGCAGAAGAAATTTACTATGATATCAAATCAACTTAAAATTTCAATTATTACCAAAAATGAAAAACCTGAATGTTTGAGTTTATATTTTCATTCTGTTGACTCATTTAAAGAATTACTCAACATACTTTTAAAATTGAATCCATTCCAATAAGATTTATGGTACACTAGAAGAACTCAAATTTAAAGTTTGTATTCAGGAGCTACCTAGCATAATACATAAAAATAACTTTAGAAACCAGGAGGGCGGTCGGGTGCAGTGGCTCACACCTGTAATCCTAATACTCTTGGAGGCCAAAGCAGGTGAATTGCTTGAGCTCAGAAGTTCAGGACCAGCCTGAGCAAGAGCGAGACACCATCTCGACTAAAAATAGAAAAATTAGCCAGGGGTTGTGGCAGGTGCCTGTAGTCCCAGCTACTCAGGAGGCTGAGGCAAGAGGATCGCTTGAACCCAGGAGTTTGAGGTTGCTGTGAGCCATGATGAAACGAGAACACTCCAGCCAGGGCAACAGAGTGAGATGCTGTGAAAAAAAAAAAGAAGATGACGAAAGAAAGGAGGAAGGAAAAAGGGAAGGAAGGAAGAAAGGAAACCAGTAGGGTAGTGGCATTATAGTCTGTTATAAATTAAGAATAAAAACAACAGCTGACAAAGAGCACTTCCTATGCATTTCATTATTTATTTTCACTATTATTGTCCCCATTCAATAGATGAGGAAAGTCAGACACAGACAGGTTCAGTAACTTGTCCAAAGTCATGTGACCAGTATGAGAGAACACCAGGCCTGGACCCCTTGTGGTGTGGCTCTGGATTCAATGCTTCTAACTACCGGACTCTACTCCTGGAGTAACACTGCACAGTGAGATAAGAGATGCTACTTAGCTAAGACTTGTGAAAACTTACTCCAGTATTTATCCTTAGAAGGTAAATTGCTGGAGGAGTGGTCTGACATTTGCATAATCTTCACCAAGGACCTCTTCAACTTTTGAGTCAATTCTTTTAAAATGTGAGATGACACTTTCATCTACCCCAAAATGGGACTGATGCAATGGTAATTATTCTTCTTAGAGGCTTTCACAATTTGTTGGCGTTTCTTGAGAGCTGAATAATTATTTGTTATGTGTTAGAGGATGTGCAGTGAGCGTAAACCCAGGGGCTCTTCAGATGAGCAAATAGCGTCTCTCCGTTATTAAAACAGACTTGGGTATTATAACAAAAATACACCCTTCATTTCCTTTGGATGTTATGAATAATAAAAGTGTCTCCTTCCTCTCAGTCAGGTGGCTTCACACACATCTTCACTGAAGATATGCATGTAAGTCTCTCTAAGTTTTCATTTCTAGTCCAGTGGCTGCCTGACGTTCATTGTGTTATCATTATCATTATCATCGCCATTATTATTACTTTGAATTCTTATTGTGGGTTTTTTGGGATCATGAATTCAATATTAAATAATTCATTGTCTTGGAAAACCCATTGTGGATCTACTTCCTAACTTTAAACTTATATTATATTGTATTTCTTTTCTTTCCTTTTTTTCTTTTTCTAGAACAGAGATGCCAATAACAAGAATGAAAGTCTCACAGCTTTGGATGCCCTAATCTGTAATAAAAGTTTTCTTGTTACCGTCATCCATACCCTTGAAAAGCAGAAGAACTTTTCGGTGAAGGACAGGTATTAAGTCAATTCTTGGATGTTTTGAAAGCCTTTAAATAAAGGAAATAAAACCTGAGCCCCTTATTTTATTTCTAAATCACTACCTGAACTTGGTTATCTTGAGAGCATATACTTTCCACAGGTCGTTTGATTGGGTGTTCATGCAGCCAAGATTCGTGCATTTTATTTTATTTTATTTTATTTTTTTGGCCGGGGCCGGCTTTGAACCTGCCACCTCCGGTATGTGGGGCCAACGCCCTACTCCTTGAGCCACAGGCGCCACCCGATACCTGCGTTTTAGATCATGTCACCCAAACCCAAATTCTTCCCTCCTTCCCTCCCTTCCATTTTTTCTTCCTTGCTTCCCTTTCTTTCTCTTCTTTTCTTCCTTTCCTTTTTCTTTTCTTTCTTTTTTTTTTAATTTTGAGATAGGATTTTGCTATGTTCTCTAGGCTGGATTTGAAGTCCTGGGCTCAAGTGATCCTCCTACCTCAGCCTCCTGATAGCTAGGACTATAGGTGCAAACTACCAGACCAGCTCCAAAAACAAATTCTGTTTTGAAGATATGCACACACATACACACCCCAGAAAACCCCTGAAAAACTCCAACACCAAAAAAACCCACCCACATAGATGCTTAATTTTAAAAAAAGCAGAAGTGTTATTTTTGATTTTAAAAACATCATGAAAATTTGGGAAAGAGACTCACTTCTTGTTACTACTCTAGGTTAAGTACTAAAAACACAGAAGACATCTTGAAGTTAACACTGGTGTGTGGCTTTATGGCTTGAGGACAGAAGTGGTCAGAACATAAACATTTAAGGAAAAAAGCAATGAAACAGGGTCCAACAGGACAGCTCCCCACGCCCCTTTGCCAGCATGCTTCCATGGAAACTACCATCAACTGGGCGCAGTGGCTCACGCCTGTAATCCTAGCCGAGGAGGGTGGGTTGCCTGAGACCAACCTGAGCAAGAGTGAGACCCCCTCTCTAAAAATAGCTGCACATTGTGGTGGGCACCTGTAGTCCCAGCTACTCGGGAGGCTGAGGCAAGAGGATCACTTGAGCCCTAGAGTTTGAGGTTGCTGTGCTCGAAGATATCACGGCACTCTATCCAGGGCGACAAAGTGAGATTCTGTCTCAAAAAAGAGAAAAACAACTACCATCATTGTCCGGCCAAGCCCATGGCTGGAGGTTAACCCAGGCTCTCTTTTGAAACAGGTGTCTGTTTGCCTCCTTCTTAACCATTGCTCTGCAAACCAAACTGGTCTACCTGACCAGCATCCTGGAGGTGCTGACTAAGGACCTGATGGAACAGTCCAGTAACATGCAGCCGAAACTCATGCTAAGACGCACGGAGTCCGTGGTGGAAAAACTCCTCACAAACTGGATGTCCGTCTGCCTTTCTGGTTTTCTCCGGGTAAGTGCCCCCCTCCCCCCGGGCAACGTCAGAGGTAAGACAATCTGCGGTTATATTTAGCAGCTTATCCTTTGCCAGGATAAGTCCTGAATGCTCCATGAGGTCAGCATTTCCCCACATATAGCCTCCGTCCTTTCCAACAGCAGATAGAGGGGAAAAGAACCCGGCCTCTGCAAATGTAATCATTTAGAATGTCCTTAGGTGAGACCTTTCAAGCACCATCTCATCCTTAAACATCAATTAACACCCAGAGCCCAGCCGGCCCATTTAAGAAAATGTACTGAGAAGAAGGACAATTTCAAATACCGGAGAGAACAAACCATTTCAGGTTCTCCGAAGCATCGTACAAATATGCGTTACTTCCCAGTACCCTGGACGTTAATTACAGTCAATTCTCACCAGTCATTCCTCATTAAAACAAGTCCTCAAAGACCTGCCTGTCCCCACCCCACCCCCAGCTCCCTTTGCTGCTGTTACTGCCTGAGTGTGGCTGTCATCTCCTGGAACCTTTCAGATCTTCCCGAATGCAAACTTTTCGCAGATTGTAATGGTTAAGACAGCCGGCACTGGATTCCACTGCTTGGTCCAAATCTAGACTGTCCCACTGACTTGGTTTTATAACCTACAGAATTTGAAGAATGTTTTAAGACTGTTTTGAAGCACAATGAGAAAATGTATGCCCTTGCTTAGCACAGAGGAAGCACTGCACAAATGTTGGCCATTACTATTATAAAATATTAATATTGAAATAAGATTGTCCCAACACACTCTTGGTTCAGCCCTTGGAGGCCCCTGGTGCACAAGGTTTGGATCCTTAATTTCACCAGCCATCCAGATTCCAGCAAAACTGCATAATTGTATATTTGTAGCTAGTTCTGAAATCTAATTAAAATTTGAATAAGATGCACTGCTATGCCACAGGTTTTAACAGTGCTACTTAAGTTTAGATCCAAAGGCAGCACTTTAAATAGACTGTGCTTAGTTTAATGTTTAATGCAATCTTACAAGTAGACGCACACAATTTTTTTTTTATTTCTTACCCAACCCCTTCCTCTCCCAAGGCAATACCCATTTATTAAGATTAATGAAATCTGCCTTCTTTTCTGTTTACTTGGCATAAAACATCGTATGCATTGGGGAGGTGTTGAGCCAGTTATTTCTGGGGTGAATATTTGTTGCTTCCCACTGTTGTTGCTTTAGTCACAACTGCTTCTAAACAGCCTTCAAGAGTCCCTGGGTTTCGTCTTAAAAGGCCATCTCCTGCCTGTCCCCAGGACCACTGACTCAGACATTCTGGAGGTGGTCCCCTAATCCACGATTTTCACAAGCTCCTCCAAGTAATTCTTGTGTGTTATATCTGAAAAGCCCTGGAGTATTACAGAGAGCAGTGGACTGGGAATCTTAGCAGGTTTGAGCACTGAAACCTCTCAGCCCCAGCCAGCTGCATGTCTCTGGGCATGGCAATTTCCACGGGGGCACCATTTTCAATCCGCTAAATGAGGGGTGTGGTTATTGGTGTTAAATTTTCTTCCAGCTTTTTCTACCAGGACCTTGTGATTCTTGCTCTGAACTCTCAAGGGCTGCTTTGGGCATTTAAGGAATGAGGTGTTCAGAAAATCTGGGCTCCGAGCCCAAACAGCCCCCTTGAGCACAGCATTCTGGGTCAAGATTTCGCATTGCTGATTCAAGAGTGTCTCACGCTTTCTGGGGGGTGAGGGGGAGGTGCAGCTCACAGGGAGGAAGTGGCTTAGAGCCAGCCAGCGGATGCTTTCACTTTCAGTGTGATAATTCCCTCTAGTGTGGAGGCCCGTGGGGTGACCAAGGGGGTCTGGGACACTGATGGCCCTCGGCCTCCTGCCTCACCCCCACGGATATTGAGTGAGTGGCACTGGCCCCGTGACCCCCCAGGTAACTTCTCCTGCCAAGATGCCAAGGCTCTGTGGTGCATTAACTGCCACTTATGACTGTACCAGATACCACACCAAGAGCCAAGAACTTTGTTTACCTTTTCTCATTCAATCCCCTTAACAATAATTACCTTTCTGACCATTTTGATATAGAGGACCTGGGGCACACATACGCGACTCTCTCCCAGATCCTACAGCTACTAGGGGACGTTGCCAGGCTGGAAAGTGTTGCACTGAGAGCTCTTGGCCACCATGGGTGCTGAGAAGATGGAGCCTGCCCTTCTCCGTTAAAGTCCCTACGTCTAGCCACTGGGAGAGTCATATCCCCATAAGCTCTGACCTAGAAACTATGTTATTAACCTCCTGGTCCCTCGATTCCCTATGCCAATCACACGTCAGCAGCCAGCACCCAACACACACACCCCAGGAAGGGTATTGGGATGACAGACGCCCGGGCCTCATGTTTAAAGATTCCTGTTCTGTAAGTCTGGAGTGGGGCCCAGGCATCTGATTGTTTAACAAGAGCCCTAGGGGATTCTGATTAGCAAAGCATGGACCTTCAGTGTGGGTAGCAGTGCAGGGACAGATGTCACTTGTCCCAGTCTGGCTGCACTCTGGAGAGTTTTGGAGAATTCCTGGCCAGGGCCCTTTTGAGTCAGGAGCTGTCCCTCCCAATAACCCAGGAAAGCCCACCTGGCCCCCCAAGTCCAGCCTCTGCAGGTACATGTGGTCCTCGTACAAGGGCTCCAGGCCTTGTGTCCAATCCATGCTAGAGGACAGTGGAGAAATAGGGCTCTTTTCATGTGGTTAGGACATCACCCAGGTGGGTGGAGGGGAAGAGAAGAGGGCCACAGGGCTGTGAACCACTGAATAAGGGAAGTTTCACCTGAAAATGAAATGTCACGCACTAGTCACACTGCCTTCCCTACGTTGAAATTTCTAAACATTATACCTCTGTTTTGCACTGAAGAAGAGACTCGGGATGTATCAGTAGGAGAGAGAAGCAAGAAAGGCATGTGGAAATGGGGTGGGAGGGTGACAGAAGGCAGCAAAGGATGTGGAGGACATTCTTCTAGCAAATATATATGGGGGGTAGAGGTGGGATCCCAAGAAATTTGAAAGAGGTCTCAGGTAATTTGCCTGTTCAAGGTGAGACAACTGAGCACAGGTGAGAGATTCAGTAGAGTCCTCCTCTCAAAGCTGGATCCATTAGCTGTCAAACCTGACTGTAAGCTGATGCTTCAAACCCAGCCATGTCATGGGCTTCTCAATGTCATTAAGGCACTTTGATACCCTGACTATGGTTCTTCTCCTGCCCACATATCAGCCTAATTTCCATTGATCTGGGAAGGTTCATCACTAAGCAAATACTCTACAGCTGACCCCGGGTAGCATGCTTTGGGAGGATGTGGTGGAAACAGAACAAACCACCTGCACTTGAGCTGCTCAGTCCTTTGGAACATATACATAGTGACTACAAATCTGCGGCATTTCAGTAACAGCAGGGGAGGCAGCCCCACCCCCTCCAAGGAAAAGTGCATATGGCCTAAATATGACGAAAGAAGCCACCAAGATTGACCTATCAGTTTGGGGAAAGCCATAGAGGAAGTAGAATTTGTTGTGGTTCAGGGAAGAAGCATGGAGTTTGTCTGTGACCCAGCACCAACAAAGGTGCCCAGGTGGAACTCAGCAAGGTTTTGCCCTACAGGGAAGAGATAAGGCTGGAAAGTGTTGAACTGAAGGCTGCATTTCCCACAAAGTGCTGTGAACATCAAAAACTGTCCTCTTTTGGCAAATGTCATAAAATGTTCTTTACATATATCTCTGTTACCAATTGTGCATTTTCTAAAATGTCACTAAAAAGAAGTGACTTAGAAATGTAAACAATTTCTGCATCTTCTAATTGTTCCTAGGCATCAGCTTACCAAGTATAAGTTTAAGTATAAAATAATGATGGGTTAGGCTGGGAACCGTGGCTCAGTGCTGTAATCCTAGCAATCTGGGAGGCTGAGGCAGGTGGATTGCCTGAACCCAGGAGTTTGAGATAAGCCTGTGCAACAGCGAGACCCCATCTTTAAAAATAGCCAGGCATTATGGTGGGCACTGGTAGTCCCAGCTACTGGGGAGGCTAAAGCAAGAAGATCACTTGAGGTCAAGAGTTTGAGGTCGCTGTGAGCTGTGATGCCATGGCACTCAACTGAGGGTGACAAAGTGAGACTCTGTCTCAAATAATAATAATAGACTACTCTGTAGCTCATGTTGCTGTCGACTGTGAATTCTGTGAATGGATATGCGTGCGTGTGTGCAGACGTGCACCCGTGGTAGGGCAGGGAGGAGGTTTTCTAAGTTTTGCATCCAATCCCAAGCAAAGCAGTATGTATTTTCTTGGGAGTTTCATGTTGATTGTTAGAAAACACTGCCTCCTGTCTCCTGTCATACTGCCATAAACGGAAACTTTCATTCTTTGGAAAGTGCAATGGAGTCTACAGAAAGCTAATTGTTGCATTTGTGCCTTTTCCAAGGAGACTGTTGGAGAGCCGTTCTATTTGCTGGTGACAACGCTGAATCAGAAAATTAACAAGGGTCCTGTGGATGTCATCACTTGCAAAGCCCTGTACACGCTTAACGAAGACTGGCTCTTGTGGCAGGTTCCAGAATTCAGTACTGTGGTATGTGTTCCAACAGGTCCCCAGCCAGTGTTGGAAATAAGTCTGGCTGGAAACTAGAGGGTGGGGGTGGAGGTGGGGATGGGTCATTTACAGGGAAAGGAAATCATTCCAACTGTGGGAGGCGTCGTACGCTTAGTTAATTAAAAACAGTAGTTGATAAAATATTAACACGTGTTCACATAATAGATTTTAATTACTTGGATTGGGGGAGAAAATATTGTAATGATGCCTGGGGTACTCATCAATTTCCAAAGATTTTAATATCAGGATTGCTTATAGCTTTCAGTGTCATCAAAGGAAATGCAAAGTACTCCCTGTGCAGCACTTATAATCGCAATCAGAATTTCTCAAATGGCTCTGCTCTGGGAAGACAATGTGTGAAGATATAGTTCAACCAAATTGAGGCCGTCGTATTTTAGAATGATAACACAAGACAAATTCCACCGTGTTCCCTGTGCACCATGACGCCCTTACTTTATTTTCATGGATTAGTTACAAATGTTTGGTGTCGTGCACTTAATGTACTGTGATCTCATAGATATTTTTAGAGGAAGACAGTAAATCACTACTGCAAGATGACCGGCTGGCTGGTGGAGGGTTTCACCCACTTGAGAACTTCCTTTTAACCCATCCCCTCTCCCTACCCCCGCCTACTACCCTTCCTAAAGAGAGACCAATTTAGGGCACATTCAGGAATTTTGGAGAGGGAGCACAGACAGTATCTCTAGAATTACTTAGAGTTCTCTATGCTTTTCTGTGAAGAGAGACTTGGGAAGAGATTGCTGTGTTTCGGTTTGGTCTTTAGCTTTGTGGAGACTCTGGGCCTCTTCACAATCTCATTAGAGGAGAAGGAGGAAAAGATTACAGTGGGGCTGGGAATTGCTCATTAAGGGAGCCGAGTCTCCTGTGGCTTTTCTCTGGATGGCGAGAACTGCAGTGTCATCCGGGAAGAATTCATTCCCTAATTGGAGAAGGCACCACAATTCTGTGGACCGTGTGATGGTTGTGTCCGCTGGTGAGAGAAGAGTCCATAGATCGGCTGTTTCAAGTTCTCAGTCACTGCCAGAAGAGTTAGCACCACGCTCAACTGCTATCCCTGAGGCAGGGAGCTGAGCTGAACATTTCTCGGTGTTCTGACTTCTGTTGATGCGCCTGAGAGGCAGTGGAGTGGGGCACAGTAGTTCTCTAACTTTAGCAAGCATCAGAATCACCTAGAAAGCTTGCTGCACAGCAACTGCTAGGTAGTGCCTACAGAGTTCCTGATTCACTAGGTCTGGGGTACGGCCTGAGAATTCACATTTCTAATCAGCAAATGCTGATTGAAACTACTAACGCTACTTAAGAACTATTGGTATAGTGGTTAAGAACTTGGGCGCTGAGCCAGGCAGGTTTGAATCCTGCCCCTGCCACTGGTTAGCCGTGTGACACTGAGCCAATTTCCAAACCTCATGTAAAAATGGAGATGATGACCACGGTGCCTGCCCCTCTCATGGAGTGTTGTGAGTCAGAATCTCCGGGGGTAGAGCTCAGGCGTGACACAGAGTAGAACCTCCAGAGTTGACCATCTCCCTACATTGATCACCTCCTTCAGTTGACCTATTTTCACAGACCGCGCATGTAACACATGTGCATTTCAGTACCGGTGGCCTAGTTCCTTATGTGGACCATACCTCAGTATATACACCAGTTTGTTATAGTCCCTTGGGTGGTCAACTTACAGAGGTTCTGCTGTATTTTTTTAAACTCTCCAGGTAATTCTGCTGTGCATTCAACATGGAGAACACCCCTGAGTATCTTGGAGAACAAAAGATAAACTTTGCACCAGGGCCTGCTGACTCTCCTGTCACTGACCCTGGGTTTGACCTGCCTCCTAACCTGGGGGAAGAGGCTGTGGACATGCTTTTACTTTTAAACATTGTAGAAGCTCTACAACCCTCCAGAGAAAAATATTTGCAAGTTAACATATCGGTGGGGGTGGGGAATCCAGCAGGTTTGGGGTTTTGTGAAAACATGGAACCCAAACAGGAAGGAGAGGGAAGGGATGGAATTAGAGCTGGGGAAGAAGTCGGATGCCTGAGGCAACTTCTGAGGTTTGAGTCCTTTTTAATGTTTTACATCTGAACACTTTTTCTCCCTTTCATTTTGAAACATTATTTATTTCACAGTCAATTAAGCCCATGTGTTTCTGATTTGTTAACACTCAAGTCATCATCAAAATGTTACTTGATGTTGAAGAAATTCATGTCAACTCTTGAAATTTTTTTTTCTTTATAGCCCCTGGGGAAAGGGGTAATGGAAAATTATGATTCGAGAAATCCGCATAAATCTTCTTTTTCAGATTTGAATTTGCCGGCAGATTTGAGACAGGGAACGGGATGAGCCACTTGCCTTAAAAAAATGGTTTCTCATGTCTTTGGCGGGGTCTATCCCACCTCACCCCCTTTCGTGGGGGGTGATTATACAGAAGTTACAGAGAAGGTGCAGCACTGGGTCCATGCTTAGGTGACAAAATGTTAACAAAATGACATTTTTCAATGTGAAAAATTTAAGGTTTTTCATTTCCTCTCCAGCAAGTTCCCCAGACTGAACCACCATATTTCTGATGCTCTGCCTTCCTCCTCTAGCTCATCGTCCTTCTTCCCTTCACTCCCTTCCCCCACCGCGTGTACAGCCAGCGGTTTCTAGTATGGCTTCCCAAATTTGCCTGAGGTGGTTTCTGTAATCGAACACTAAGGTGCAGTGAATGAACCGATTCTGTGTGTATGGTGGGGGGAAAGGCAGTGAGTGATTCTTTCCAGGAAAGTCAGAAAAAAAATCAAGAGCAGCCACAGGAACAACTTGAAATGACAGAACCTTGGTGCCATGGCAGGGACATGTTTGACAGAACGGCCTGGAGCTTGTGTTTAGCTCAATGCTGAGAAGAAGCCCAGCGCCTCGTTTAACAACCTAAACGTTGGGTTCACACCTCTAAGATTAGGATGTGTTCTCCCTGAGGTGTGGGGTGTTTTCTAGAACATAAAGACATCCTGCCAATTTCTCATACATGAAATCATTATACTAACAAATGGGCTCTGGGAAGTAATATTTTGTTGTTTGCCTCTTGGGAGGAAAATGCCTCTTTCTTCAAATCTAGGCAAAGACCCCCAGAGCCCTGCTCACACCATCCTTCTCTATCAGGCAGGCGTTCATCGGTGGGGCAGAGCACCCCGATCGTAGCATCCTCCTCAACGTGAGCATGAGGGAGGGTTGTACACTCACAGGACCCTGGTCTTCCTTGTGTCCAGGGATTCGGGTGAGATAGCTAGAAAGGGGGTTACTAGACCAAGAGGGTCCAGCCACCTGTCACTGTCAGCCAGCGTGCAGAGACGGGGATAGGGCCACCAAACTTAGTCAGAAGGCCAGAAATTCTGGAGACCAGTGAGAGTAGCCTCTCTAGACTGTTCTGTTCTTCCATTTCCAAAGCCACAGTTTTCATTTGTTTGTTTGTTTTTAGACAGAGTGTCACTATGTTGCCCTTGGTAGAGTGCTGTGGTGTCACAGCAACCTCCAACTCTTGGGCTTAAGCGATTCTCTTGCCTCAGCCTCCCAAGTAGCTGGGACTACAGGCGCCCACCACAACGCCCGGCCATTTTTTTGTTTCAGTTATCATTGTTGTTTAGCTGGTGCAGGCCAAGTTCAGACCCACCAGCCTTGATGCATGTGGCTGGAGCTGTAACCACAGTGCTACTGGTGCTGAGCCAAAAGCCACAGTTTTATACGTAAAAGTTCAAAGCAAAAACCATTGTTAACCCTTATCTTAAACAACAATCATCGGCATAACCCATGACCCCAAACAACATTTCTAATTCAAAAGTTAATCTCCTAAATCAATAGCCCTAAACTACTCAAGATATACACTTTTAGATTGTAGCTGAATTTACAAAACAACAAGAAGGGGAGACAAGAGGTGAAGGTCACATAGGACATAAACCAGCTGGACCAGCGGGGTCATCTCAGCCCTGGCCTCACGGACTCCACCTTGTTCTCACTACTTGTGCTCTCAGGGAAATAAGCCAAATAAGCCCTATTGCTCTACTGTTTTTATTTCCCCTTTGCGAAATTTTGAACAAGTTCGATTTTGTTGACGGAGAATCTCAGGCCTTCTCTCAGCTTGCACCATGTCAAGAGCAGAGCAGATTGCCTGAAACTTTGGGGGAGCTAGTGAAGGCTTGAGGAGCTCAATTCCAGGAAAGTACCACGTGAGAGAACAGACATTTGCTTCACTTTCAGGAGAAGATGAGAAAAAACCAATAACTCATGGCAGGCACGCTGAATTAGCAAGAGAAGTTGACTTGTAATCAAAGCTCAGAGCGAGATGGTTTTTTGAACTCTTAAACACAGAAAATGAGTTTGCCAATCTGCTGTATCCGAGAGATAGCATCTTGGCACCCAGGGAAACAGTGTTCCGACAAGCGGATTATTGCCCTCCTTTCTCATATCTGTAAAGAAAGTCTTTAAGATTATTAGAAATTCTTGGGAAAAAAACAACAACACAGGTATATGCCTGCAGACATATTAATGCTTCCATTATGATTGATTGAAGATTTATGCCGGCGCACGCTCGCCTGTCTCTTTCCCCAGCGGTTACCACTTTGGGACAATCATGTTTAATAAAGCATTTCATATATACCAGAGCCCTGGGTGTCTCTAGTAGGAGTTGCTGGTGCGTCTGCTTCCTGTGACGGCGCTCTCCCTACCACTCCTCCATCCCTTTGGTTCCATTGAGAGCCAGTGGTGGTTCTTCCTTGCAGAAGATCCATTATCCCTATAGTTAAACAACCCACGGTCCCGATTAAGTCATTCTCTCTTACTCCAATTACATCCCATTGTTCATTAAATCCTGATGTTTGCACTTCAGCAATCTTGTTTTTAATACTCCTAGCATTTGTGGGGAAACAGTGAAGTTAATTAACAATTCTCGAGCTTTCTTTTTTTCTTTTCCTCTCTACCATAGTACAAATCATTTTCATTATGACTTGCAATAATGCTGAAACCATTACCAACTTCATAGTTAGTGTTCTGAGCTTCCTGATCACACACTGAAACCATTTTTTATAATCATTTTAGGTAAGTCGTCCCCTCATTGATGGCAAACCATGGAAAATGAAAAATTAACATTTAATGGGTGTTCTAAATGCCTTTCCTCTTCATACCCTTTCTTCTCGCGCCTATAATCTTGGAATTAGAAACTAATTCAGTTATCTAAATAGAAAAGTATTTAATTGTCTCCTTTATGGCTCAAATGTGACTTTATTATTTCACTGTTAGGATCCTTATTTATATTCGCACCTCTCAGAGAATGGTAACTTTTATCGCCAATCGTGGTGGAGAAAGAAATCATTTCCTCGACTTGTCTTTTTGGCATTGTCGAAGGCATCATTCCGTTTGAGGGTACCGTCATCTAGTACGCTCATAAGACGGCCTGCCTGCCTATTTCTATAACATGTTTTGGAATATACCCATGCCCGTTCATTTCCTTCCTGTCTGTAGCTGCTTTCCTGTTGACATAGTGGAGTTGGATAGTTGCAACAGAGACCATGTGGGCCTCGGAGACTTAAATACTTCCTCTGTGGCCCTTTACAGAAAGTTCACTGGCCTTTAATCTAGAACAAGAATGGAGAACGAGGAGGAGAGACCTTCCTCCTACCAACCCAGAAAGGATTGTGGCCTCTTTTCCTTCTAGGGACGTGGCAATGAAGATGCGGCACCACTGTCCGCAGATGAGAAACTCCTGGGGCGCTTTGCCAAGAGCAAAAACAACCACAATACAAAGAATGAAAAGACCGAAATCAATCTTTTAGGCTAAATCCGATTTTAAGATTGACAAATGTTAGGAAATGCTAATAAGTATAGAAAAATGAGTGAGAGAAACTTAAATGGAAGGAATTTCTCCTCATGAAATTTTTTTCTTCGTAGTGGAAAAGGCTTTCCCCTGTCCTCTGCCCCCACTTTCTGTTAAAGGAGCAAAGTCCCTTGATTCAGGAGACTGTGGGCTATCGCTCTTTTTGGTAGAAGAGGAGTAGGATGGGGGGGTGGAGATGGGGGCATGGGCCCCGGCAAGCCCAGCTCAGAGGGGACATCAAACAGGATGTCCCAGGCTGCTGACTTCAGCTTGGAAAGAACCTTGGCTCACAGCTTCCCTGACATTGCATTCTAACTCTGGGTTCACACTGCTTTTACAAAAAAAAAAAAAATTTTCGGGTGGCGTCTGTGGCTCAAAGGACTAGGGCTCTGGCCTCATATGCCGGAGGTGGCGGGTTCAAACCCAGCCCCGGCCAAAAACTTCAAAAAAAAAAATTTTTTTTTTTAAGAACGAGTTTTCCATTCTGTGGCCCTGGATAGAGTACGGTGGCATCATAGCTCACAGTAACCTCAAAGTCTTGGGCTTGAGCAGTCTTCCTGCCTCAGTTTCCCTAGTGGCTGGGACTACAGATGCCCATCACTATGCCTGGCTAGTTTTTCTACTTTTAGTAGAGACAGGTCTCGCTCTTGCTCTGGTTGGTCTCGAATCCTGAGCTCCGGCAATCTATCCTCCTTGCTCAGCCTCCCAGGCATAAGCCACCACACCTGGCTTCTACTGAACTTCTGAAACTGATTTTCCTTCTTTTTTCCCTTCCCTCTCTCTCTTTAATTCAGTTTGATATAAGAACCAGAATTTTCTCTTGACTTTCATTTGGCTCTGAAATAAAATTAGAAATACATTTTATAGGTTTTATTTAATGAAAGCAATTATTGCTCCAAGGCCTTTTATGAGAAAGTTGCTGGTTTGTAATAAATTCTTTTACGATTACTTTCTAGGCATTATAAGGTCTTTCAGGAAGGATGCCATAGCATCCTTGCCCTTCCTTGCCAAGAACAGGGCTGAGGGGCAAACAAGGCAGTGGGATCTTCCTCCTCCATGGGAAAATGCCTGTGTTCTACCCTTGATTCGTCCTCCCAGCCCTCTGCAGCCCTATTTTTTCTGCCTCCTAAATACCTGAAATGGCTGATCATGTGGCAGGATGATGGGTAAAACCACTGGCAAAGTGGGAATGTAACCGTGTGGCCCTGTGCTGTGTCCACACAGATGAGGCAGGGTTTGGAGCTGGATAGTCTTGGGTTTGGATCTGGGCTCAGCCACTTTCCCAGCTAGCTTACTGTATGACCTTGACCAAGTCATTCACCCTCTCTGAACCTGTTTCCTCATCTGTTATGAAGTCAGAGAGTAATATATGTAACATGTCTAGCCTTCTGGCACAGATTAAGTGCTTATTCTTTTTATGATAGTTTTCTTATCAGAGCTGTTTTTCTAGTCACTTGGAAGGTCTTTGAAGCAGCCAATGTGTTCTCTGTATTCTTTTTGGCTGGTTATTTATTGATCATAAGTGATGTAAGGGAGTTGATTAGCTGACTCCATCATCATGAAAAGCATTGCTTAAGTGCCTGTGTGCAAATGTTCTTATTAAAAATATTGTGTATTGGCTTGGTGCCTGTGGCTCAACGGGCTAAGGCACCAGCCATGTACACCTGAGATGGCAGGTTCGAATCCAGCCCGGGCCCGCCAAACAACAATGACGGCTGCAACCAAAAAATGGCCGGGCGTTGTGGCGGGCGCCTGT